>BOPN01001343.1:184169-196669 GCA_017312705.2 Penaeus japonicus
AAAGGAAAAAGGGAATAAGGAAGAGGCGAGGAAGGGAAAAGATAAAAAGGAAGAGGAAAGAGGAAGAAGGAGGGGAGAGGAATGGGAAGGAGAAAGGAAAGAGGAATGGGAAGAGGGGAGAGAGGAGAGGGAACGAGAAAGGGGCAAAGGAAGGCGGAAGAAGAAAGAGGAGGGAAAGAGGAAGGGGAAAGGGAAAGGTAAGGAGAAAGGGAAACGGAAAGGGGAAGGGGAAGGGGAAGGGGAAGGGGAAGGTGAAGGGGAAGGAGAGGGAGAAAGGAGATGGAGGGAATGAGTAAGGGGAAGGGGGAAGAGGGAAGGAGATAGAGAAAGTGGAGAGACGAAGGGAAAGGGGGAAGGTAAAGGGGAAAGGAAAAGGAAGGGGAAGAGGGAAGGAGAAGAAGGAACAGAAGAGAAAGAAAAAGGAGAAGGTGAAAGGGAGAAGGAAAGAGAAAAAGAGGAAGAGGAAGGAGAACGGGAAAGGGAAAGGGGAAAGAGAAAGAGAAAGGGAAAGGGGAAGGGGAAGGGGAAGGGAAAGGGAAAGGGAAAGAGAAAGAGAAAGGGAAAGAGAAAGGGGACAGGGAAAGAGAAAGGGGGAAAAGGGGCCCGTCCAAGAGGAGGAGGCAACCTTCCTGTGGCTTCGAAAGGTCGATGTGGAATATCGAGTCGACATTTCCGGCTCTTCAACGACCCTGAGCGAAGGGGAGGGGGGCTGGGGACAGGGGAGGGGGCTGGGAACGGGGACTGACCGCCGGACCGCCAGGTTGGGGGTAGGGGAGGAGCGGGGAAGAAGGAGTAAGAGAAGAAGAGGGAAGGGAAAAAGAGGTAGGAGGAAGCAAAGAAGGAGGGGGGTGAGGAGGAGAAGGACATCATACACCACGAACATTCTCCCTCTCTTAAGAAATGGTGAGGGCTTCAGTGGATAAGAGCGGATAAATGAACTTGTACGTACATAAACATGCACATACACACGCGCACTCATAAACACATACACTCGCTCTCTCTTTCGCTCTTTTTCTTTCTCTTTCTTTCTCTCAGCCTCTCCCTCAATCTACCTCTCATATGCCCGTAAACGTACATAAAGCATAAAGAAAAAAAAATACAAAGAGAAAGAAAAAGACAAACAAATACAACTTCTAAATATAGAAGCAAATACAAACATCATAAGGTCAAAAATAAAACCACCTTGAAAAAATGAACAAGAAACGGAAATAGCACACAAAGGAACACTAAATCTAAATCAATGAAATAAATATTGCCACACACACACACGCGCGCGCGCACACACACACACACACACACACACACACACACACACACACACACACACACACACACACACACACACACACACACACACACACACACACACACACACACACACCTGTACACATACCTGTATCTTCACACGCAAATGTATGCATGTAATACGTTTCCAGATGGCTGTTCTCATATACAGATATAGTGTATTTTCCTCATTGGTACTACGGTAGACGTCAGATGTGGCTCTTCTATTGTTCTACTGAAAAAAAAATATATCATTTTTAATATCTTTTGTGTGTGTGTTCATCTATATGATTTTATACCATGGGAATTTTATGGAGCCAGAAAAAAGGTTAAAAAAAGGAGAAAAAAGAAACTGAAATACGGCGGGATCTGACCGTAGAGTGTGACGTTTATGGATTATATGGGTGGAAAACACACTGCATTTTCGTAGTAACGTTACTTTCTATGTTTTCCATTAATGTATAAAGCTTTCCTCGTAGTTCTCTCCGTAATGGCTATACAGACTCATCTTTCCTAAAGTATCCACATGCTAAGTCCTGTGATTTTTATTTTATTTTTTTACTTTCGTTGTGTTATTTTCTTCTTGTTTTAATCACCTTTCAACAACGATTATCAATTACTATTTAAAAGTTGGTTGACGATGCCCAATCTATTTAGGACATGAAAAAAACAACAATCCGAGCCTCTGCAACAATACAGGTGTCCCATCATCTGATTTCAACAAGTTTCTCCATCACAAAACCCTTTCACTCTGACCCCTTTAACGGCGGCATTACTGGGAGTTGGGGGCGCGGTAGGGTGTTAGTGCCTGACGGATATTTATATTGGTTGCAACAGCGCCCTCGGGCAGATTGCGGGATATCTGACAACTAATTAGCTCAATCTCTATCGCGCATTTAAAGAAAAAGGAAAGTTAAAATATTAGATCAAATAGATTTTGTGTTGATGCGTGTCTGTTATCTTTGTGTGTGATATGTGTCTGTGTCTGATTTTGGAATTGTTTTTATTTTCTATTTATTTTTTTAGTGTAGACTTTTATTTTGTGGCTCGGATTCATAATAGGTGATAATTGATAACGTGATAATGTTGATAGCGTGGGAGACCTCTCATGAAACAAGATTTTAAACTTCGTAGTACAAAAGAATTTCCTAATTAGAGAAAAAAAATATACAAAGAAAACGTAGCATGCCGCCAAAGACACTTAACTCTGAACAGCTGCAAAAAATAGCGGTGAAAAGGTATGCTAATGAGAGACAATGACTGGCAAGGTATAATTAGCAACAGAGAAGGGGAGGGGGAGAGGGAGGGGGAGGGGGAGGAGGAGGGAGAGGGAGGAGGAGGAGGAAGGGGAGGTGGAGGGGGAGGAGGAGGAGGAGGAGGAGGAATGGGAGGAGGGAGGAGGAGGAGGGAGGAATGGGGGGGGTGTGGAGGAGGAGAAGGAGGAGAAGGAGGAGGAGGAGGAATGGGAGGTGGAGGAGGGAGGAGGAGGAGGGAGGAAGGGAGGGAGGGAGGGAGGAATGAGGAGGAGGAATGGGGGGGTGGAGGAGGAGAAGGAGGAGAAGGAGGAGAAGGAGGAGGAGGAGGAGGAATGGGAGGTGGAGGAGGAGGAATGGGAGGAGGAGGGGGGGGAGGGATGAGGAGGAGGAGGAATGGGAGGTGGAGGAGGAGGAGGAGGAGGAGGAATGGGAGGTGGAGGGGGAGGCAGAGGAGGAAGAGGAGGAAGAGGAGGAGGAGGAGGAGGAGGAGGGGGAAGAGGAGGGGCAGTAGGAGGAGGAAGAGGAGGGGCAGTAGGAGGAGGAGGAGGAAGAATGGGAGGTGGAGGAGGAGGAGAAATGGGGGTGAAGGAGAAGAAGAAATGGGGAGAATGAGGAGGAGGATTGGGTGGGTGGAGGAGCAGGAGGGGGAACAGAAGGAGGTGGAAGATGGGGGAGGAGGAAGGGAGAGAGGGAGGAGAATGGGAAGAGGAGGAGTTAGGAGAGGAGAAGGGAAAGGAGGAAGGGAAGCGGGAAGAGAAGGAAAAGGAAGAGAAAGAGAACGGAAGAGAGGAGGAGGAGGAGGAGGGAAAGGAGAAGGGCGAAGAGGAGGAGGAAGAGGAAAAAAGAAGAGAAGGAAGGAAAAAGGAGAAGAGAGAAGAGGAGGAGGAGGAATAAGAAAAGGAGATAGAAAGATGAAGAGGTGAAAGAAAGACAAGGAAGAAAAAGATGAGGAGGAGGAGTAGGAGGGATAGGAGAGAAAAGAAGAAGAAAAGGACGGACGAAAAAGGTAAGGAGAATAATACTTCCAAATCTCTATCTCCTTCACCCATCCTGTACTCCTTCCTGACCCATATTCCTCGAGTAACGAAGGAGGGAGGAAGACAAAACAGACAATAATGCGTAAAACAAAAGACATTCGCCCGACAGGCGGCGTTACGTGAATTCCTCTCTTAAAGGAAGGAAAATATTGAGTTTTTGGGGAAAGGAAGAACACTGTGTGTGTGTGTGTGTGTGTGTGTGTGTGTGTGTGTGTGTGTGTGTGTGTGTGTGTGTGTGTGTGTGTGTGTGTGTGTGTGTGTGTGTGTGTGTGTGCGAACATGTGTGTGAACGTGTGTGAACATGTGTGTGAACGTGTGTGTGAACATGTGTGTGAACATGTGTGTGAACGTGTGTGTGAACGTGTGTGTGAACATGTGTGTAAACATGTGTGTGAACGTTGTGTAAATGTATGTGTGTGAATGTGTGTTCACACTGTAAGGCACTGGTATTGAATATTATGTAACCTAAGACATTGATTTTATATTTCTACTTAATTCAATGTATATCGCTGGCATTCTGTTTTGACCTGACGTGTCCTGTTTCCTAGGTTCGTTTCCGCCTCGAAACTCTAGTTCATCCAGCAGCTGCATTTGCTAACGGAAGGCCTGAGGCGTAGAAAGTGACTCAGAATTCATACTTAAGAAGAATACAGAAAGAACCCAGGGCTGATCAGACAGATCAGGTCAGACAGACAAACAAGAGAACAGGCAGAGCGAACAGCCAAGTGTCCACAATAAAGACCATGACACGTGAACGTCTGTCTGTTTATCCACCGGATCACAACAGGGCATCGAGTGGTCTACAACTGCTCCCAGTGGTGGGTTACACATACACGTGTTAGTACATGTATATGTGAAAACGCACGTGTGTTTGCGTGACCATGTCTGCGCTTACAGTCTAACCCAACGTGAGCGTGTGTATACGCGAGTACCAGCGTGCGCCCGGCCTCCCAGCAGAACTCCTTAACAAGAACACGTGACCGTATTCAGCCCAAGGTCGAAGGAGAAGAGAGAGAGAGACTTTTTGACTTTGACGAGTTTATTGAGACAAGTGATTACGTACATCTCAAAAGGAAGAGAGAGAGAGAGAGAGAGAGAGAGAGAGAGAGAGAGAGAGAGAGAGAGAGAGAGAGAGAGAGAGAGAGAGAGAGAGAGAGAGAGAGAGAGAGAGAGAGAGAGAGAGAGAGAGAGAGAGAGAGAGAGAGAGAGAGAGAGAGAGAGAGAGAGAGAGAGAGAGAGAGAGAGAGAGACAGAGAGAGAGAGAGAGAGAGAGAGAGAGAGAGAGAGAGAGACAGAGAGAGAAAGAGAGAGGGAGAGGGAGAGGGAGAGGGAGAGGGAGAGGGAGAGGGAGAGGGAGAGGGAGAGGAAGAGGAAGAGAGAGAGAAAGAGAAAGAGAAAGAGAGAAAGAGAAAAAAAAGAGAAAGAGAGCGAGAGGAAGAGGAAGAGAAAGAGAGCGAGAGCGAGAGAAAGAGAAAGAGAGAGACGAGAGTAACGAAGAAAACACACAAACGTGACGTAAAAAGCGACAATCGTCTTCGCTTCGCCCGGTGACCGTCCTATGTTTCCCGCCATTTTTAATTCCCTTCGTTAAATCAAGTTATTTTTCGTGGTGTCGTAACAGGATAATGACTGCAGCATTATTCGTTTCTAATACAAGATAATGTGACACATCGATTAATGTGAACTGAATAAAAGATTTTTGTTGGCAGGAATTAGGATAAACGGAGTTAGGATGGGGGAGGGAGAAAGAGGAAGGAGGGGAAGGGAAGGGAGGAAGAGGAAGATAGGGAAGGGAGGGAGAGAAGGAGGGGGATGGGAGGGAGGAAGAGGAGGAGGGGGGAGAGGGAGGAGGAGGAGGAGGGGGATGGGAGGGAGGAAGAGGAAGAGGAGGAGGAGGGAGAGGGAGGAAGAGGAAAAGAAGGAGGTGCGGGGAGGGAAGAAGAGAAAGAGGGAGGAAGAGAAGGAGGGGGCAGTGAAGAAGAGGAAAAGGAAGAAGGAAGAGGAGGAGGAGGAGGAGGAGGAGGAGGAGGAGGAGGAGGAGGAGGAGGAGGAGGAGGAGGAGGAGGAGGAGGAGGAGGAGGAGGAGGAGGAGAAGGAGGAGGATAAGAAGAAAAAGGGGAAATAGACGAAGAGGGAGGCAAATAAGAAAGAGGAGAAGGAAGAGAAAGACAAGAAGAAAGAGGAAGAAGCAGAAGAGAAAGAAGAAGGAAGAGGAACAGGGGGAAAGAATAATACCTCCGACCAAACGTCTATCACCTGTTGTCCTTTCAACTCGACCGTTTCTCACCAATGTCCTCAGGAATTCCTCAATAAACAGAACCGCGTATCCAAGATCAAATGAGACTCCCCTCCCCGTCCCCACCCCCCTCCCCTTCCCCCTGACAAATATAAGACATCCATCAGAAGAATAAATAAAAGAAAGTAAAAAAAAAAAAAAAAAAAAAAAAAAAAAAAAAAAAAAAAAAAAAAAAAAAAAAAAAAAAAAAAAAAAAAAAAACACAGAAAAAAGGCCACCCTCACTAATTCATCACATACCCTACGTCAGAAGAGGTGCCAAGAATGACCACAACGTTACACCCACCCTCCCCTCACAAAGAAAGAAATAAAAAAATAACATGAAAAAAATAGAAATAAGGGACAAAAAAACATATATAAACCGAACCCTTGAGCCTCCTTATAATACAATAGGCCTATTCCATTTTCTCGGGAGAAATACCAGAACGGGCAAAAGAATATTTGTCTGGGTGTTCCTCTGTGAATAAAGGTATTCCACCGTGAATAATGCATGGGAACATTTATAGATCAGGTACTTACCAAGAGATTCCTTATTGATTTGTTTCCCTGTGGGTCATTAACGATAATTTACTTACCTATTCCCTTAATAATAAATAACGTTTAACTTACCAAATGTCTATATCAAACATTGCCATGAATAGTAGATTTGGGAAACGATAAAGCAACGAGAGGGAAAACAAATGACAAAATGGAGAGTAAAGGGAATACTCATATGGTCAGTATGAAGATTTGAGAATTAACGAAGAAGATGACAATGGTGATGGTGAAGGTGGAAAAAAAAAAAAAAAAACAATAATGAAAGTGAAGAAAATGAAGAGGCATATAAGAAAACATAAAAAATATACATACGGAAAATAGATAGAAGCTAATAAAAAAATTTAAAAAGCACCAAAAATAAACAAAACTTAACACTCACCAAACCAGGAAACTTCAGCCTTACCTACTGCTTGTGCGAGGAAGATTTTGAGAGAGGAAAAAAAAACAAAAAAACACAAGTTAACAAAAGCCGTGATCTTTGTGCTTTCAGGACAAGGTTAAATCATTTAAAAACAATAAAACCAAACATTAAGTGCAAAGTTGAACACATAAATAAAGTGATTAGCCATCATGCAAAGCATTTATTATTTAAATTAAGACTTAAAATAACTGTTTATTTATTATCATTTCAATATCCTTGTTCCTTTTTATCAAATAATACAGGAGTTATTTCTTAACTTCATTAAGATTATAACCATTTAGAACATTTATTTCAGCATTTTCATCAAAACTTTTCCAACAATTATTTAAAGGGAAGTGACCCAAATTCTCGAGTTATTTCTGAAGGTATTTTGATCAATGAGTTATTCCTTGCGGCAATGCAATTCCAAGCATGCTGGTGTGGTTTCCAACAATTAAGTAAACTAACAGTATGTCACACCATGATCAACAGTGCATATAACTGTGCTGATCATTTTACTTTTTAACAACTGTAGCTTGATTAAATGTAAGTCAGACAAACCCTACATAGGCAGTTAGTTATTAAGTTATTATTGTAAAGAAAAAAGCAAATAAAAAAATGTTGAGTTGGGAAACAACATGCAGTCAAATGAAAGACAAAGCAAACATTTGTTCCTGAGAATTATTTTCATACAACTCATACACACACGCACATACACATACACATGTAATGCACATATGCACAAACGCACATGCTCACACACACACACACATACACATGCAATGCACGTATGCACAAACGCACATGCTCACACACACACATACACATGCAATGCACGTACGCACAAACGCACACGCTCAAACACGCACGCACACGCACATGCACACACACACACACACACACACACAAAAGGATGAACTGAAACTCTATTTAAAGCAACTTTTAAAAAATATGATCCTCAGACAGACCTTAATTTTATTGAATATATTTTCTGACCTGACACTGATTTTCAGCCTTCAGTGAACTCAAATTCAAATATGTCTAAAATTTTGTTTTTTTAGACAGAGAGAAAGCCTACAGTGAACTCAAATTCAAATATGTCTAAAATTTTGTTTTTCTATTTTAGAACAAGACATGTTAAACAATCATTCAATTTCAAAAGGGTTAGGTTCTTTTTAAAACCATCAACATGGTTACCAGCTACCGTTAAGCCATTTGGAAAATAACAAACACAGATACGTATATAAAAAAAACTCTGCTTCCACAAAATTATTGCCAGCATTCAAATTAGTACTCGTTGTATTGTCAGTGATAATTAACCACAAACTCCCTAGTGCAAGTGCATGTGTGTTATTGTTATGAAAAACATGCAGATTGGGAAGATAAGTAAAAATAAACATACCTGCTAGCATGGTGAATGCCAGAGAATGTTGTCCATACATATAATGATAACACAAGTCGCTAAATTATTTATAAATAAATCAACACTGAACATATGAAAACGGATACTCTTAAATATATTACCTGTATATCCCAAACTGATGAGTCACAAATTTATGCACTCACAAATTTAAAATTCCTCAAGTTTTACCAAATAACTTTTCTACATAAAATCTACAAATTATACCACACTTAATATTGTTATCTGATCGTAGGCTACATGGCTATCACATCAACGAGCTTCTTCCAATGATAACAGATCTCGTATACAGGATAACCCATTTAAGGCATGTATCTGAGCTAAGAGTCTGGCTGGGTTTATACCCACTGGACCTTTGACCAGGATTGATTTCAGATGCATATGGACTGCGTTCAATCACTGCAGTCACATTCAACGAAGTCTCTTGTGGTTGTAAAACTGAAGAGCTTGTTGTATAATACATTGTCTTTTTTGTTATTGTGATATGCATACTGGGCCTTTGATTAGCTTTATTAATGTTGTGATGTACTGAAATATCAGCAAAAACTCCATATGACTGCTAAGGGGTTTCCATTGCCTTGACCTTACGCAGTCCTATTTCATGGGATGTAAAAATAGCATCTACAAGATGATGGTTATGGGTTGTAAAATAATTCTGACACACACCCCTCCCTCTCTTTCTCTCTCTCTCTCTCTCTCTCTCTCGTTCCCTCCCACTTTCCCTCCCTCCTTCCCTCTCTCCTTCCCTCTCCCCTTCCCTCTCTCCTTCCCTCCCTCCTTCCCTCTCTCTCCCTCTCTCTCTCTCTCTCTCTCTCTCCCTCTCTCTCTCTCTCTCTCTCTCTCTCTCTCTCTCTCTCTCTCTCTCTCTCTCTCTCTCTCTCTCTCTCTCTCTCTCTCTCTCTCTCTCTCTCTCTCTCTCTCTCTCTCTCTCTCTCTCTCTCTCATTTTCTTCTCTTTTTATCATCTATAATTCAAACTTCCTCTGCCAAGACAAAATATGTCATGGCAACATTAGGTGCCATCTGCAGTCAATGCGTTAACAATTCCATGACGGGCATTTTTCGAGCTGTCTCAATACTTTTGCACTCTATTTGTTTGTTCAAAATACAAGCTAGTTATTCATTAAGTTGTGTAACTAATGCATCATTCCAAATGCCCAGACCAAACAAACCATCTTAAGATGTCTCAGAAGGGTTATAATAATATACCATAAGTCAACAACAAAATACATGACTAGTATTTCCATGTCCTACTAGTTACAAACCACATGCTATTAATTTATGAAACTACCAATACAATTTGTATACGGACCTGTCTACATACTTTAACAAACAGATCCACCAGTAAAGGAGTGGAAAAGACAAAGAAAGATAGAAAAAAAAAGAAGTAGAAGAAAAAAAAAGAACACGAAGAAAAAGACGATGAATAAAAGCATAAAAATGTGCAACTGACCTGTGCCTGACCATGCTCTCCCACAGTTCCTCCTTCTCGGGTGATGGCGATCGGGAGCGAGACGAGAGAGGAGGAGGTGTGAACCGCGTAGGCGTAGCAGGGCAAGACACCTCAAGGATAGGGGGTCCCTGCTCGCCCGTGGGGGAGGCTACAGCTGACTCTCGGCGGGATGATCCTTGCGACGGAACTTCTATCGGAGTTGCAATGGAGGCAGATTAGCAAAAGGAAATGGCTTCATTTTCTGAGCTTTTTATCTTTTTGCTTTATCATATTTTTAAAAGAATTTATTCTGAATTTATTTCTCTAGCAAAGCTGCATGGTTTTGCCGAAGAGTCCAAATAGCAAAACAGAGCAAAATTATTACAAAATGTAACTCTTATCTTCTGAGAATTACCTAAAGCAAAGCAAAACTAAAAAAAAAAATATATATATATATATGAAATAAAATACCACAATAAGAATAAACAAGAAAAAAACAAAAACAAATAACACAATACACAGATGAATAAACAAAGAACCAATCCAAAAATAATGAGGAATATACAAATGCAAAACACAGCAGCCTATCCTAGTCCAAATCCTTCTCTTGTGACATTTTCCCCATCGGACAAAAATCTACGACTCTGAACAGTTCTTAGCCAAATTCTGCATGCCATTTTTTTTTTCATCCATTGTGCAGTATCAATATCTTTACTTTTCTTTACCTATGCAGTATCAAGTTCTGTCATCCTTCTTTGTGCTTTGGACATTTACAAAGTCTTATCTATAAAAAAGTCATGTACTGATTCATTCTAATATGTTTGATTGTATCTGTTGCTATTCTTGGAAAAGAAATGAAATCACAAATATATAATTTTCAAAATGTCACTGCTACACTCCTTTTTTTTTATCAAGACATAATAGGTTTAAATTCCCAGTATCATGGCTTTTTAATTAAAACAATAATGTGACTATAAAAAAATCATACTGAAATCTTTTCACAGAAGACCAGGAAGGCATCTAACAAATGAAAATATGCTAGAATATATCAAAGATAATTTTCCTTTTAATTAAGGATTGGACTTAAGAACTGTTCATAGTCTTCTTCACTTTCTCTTTTGTCCACCATGCAATACTTATCGTCTCAGAACATGAGACGACATTTTGCAGGATTCGAAAAATGTATGATTTATTGGAATTAATTAACTCAAGTTTTAAAGAACTTATTTACACTAATGTTATTCTTATGCTACATTTGGTTAGTAATTGGGATATGTTGGTTGTTACTTACGCAAACTCCCTGCTAATAAACAGCCTCTTAATTCTATTTCACAACATAAAACAGACTTCCACTCAACCACCGTAACACTGAATTACAGTCAGTACACAACAATGGAAAAGTCCACCAAACATAGATGCTGTAAAGGCAAATCTTCAATATTCATAACCTTCTTTTTTTTTCACAATAACACAACATTTCAATTCAAGACACATTCATTTTTAGTTTACTGTTTGTTCAAGACCACGACTAACGTAAGAGAACACATGAAATGCAACTAATTTCTTTTCATTCTTAATGCTCTACTGCAACACATCAGATCCACATAGACACAAACTATAAAGAAAATAAAACCCAAAACCTTCATTTTGATATATCAATAAGTAATGTTTTTTCTTAACTATCCTGATATTTCTAAGTCATATGAATTGAAACTAAAATATCAAATATCTATATCAAAAGGGAATGAAGATACAAGGATACATTAGAATATCTTGTGATTTTTTTTCTAAAAGAACAACAATGTTCCTAGGAAAAGGAGAAGAAATATGAACATGTATAAAGCTGACTAGAGTTAGAATGATGACTATGATGATCATTAATTCAGAAGTCATTAAACATATTTTCTGGATCAAACTTTTCTCCTTACTAAATCTGCATATTGACAAACATTTTTTTTTTTCTAATTCACAAAACCCACACAATGATGAACACAGGACAATATATTTCCAGCTTTATCTGTTAAATGCATGTTATAAAGCAAAAGCCTTTCTTTAACCTACAGCAGTGAGTTATCTACTTCTACTCTAAGACCGGTCTGGGGTATAACTTCATCCAAGCATCTACAAGGACAAAACACTCTGTCAGGCTTGGATGGGAAGCTCACTCACTATGCAAAAATTAATGTGTATTACTGCTACTATCATTGCTAATACAAGGATAGATTACATCCTCATCTCATCATATCAACACTGGTCAGGTTTAGTTAAACCCAAGAGTAATTTGGGGGTTTTGTTTGGAATCCCAGCAAAATTGCATTTTTCTGTTGAAGATTTTTGCTACTAACTTTAGTAACAACTACAGGGTGTGGAATATAAATACTTGTATCTCTCTAATCTAAACTGAATCTAAACAAGCATATTTAACTCTAAATATCTGGGTTCAACGTATAGTCTCCTTGAAATATATACCTTTCCTCATCTTTGAATCCATACCTTTCTTGGAACCTTTATGAAGCATGACAAAGAATAGGACAGTATTAAAGCAGAACACATATTGGCTGTTCCAAACAAATCTCCCAAAGAACATATCTGTACAATGCTCTCTTAACACAGAAGTGTAAGAAGAACCAAGACATTGAATACCTAGTGTCAGTCCCAGTGTAGTCCCATACGCTTTGGAGGAGAAAGAATCAAATATTATACTATTTCTGTAAAATCAAACAAATTATCTTTAAAACTTAATATATAAAATATCATACAGTGTTTGGTGACCAGAGATGTATATATATCACGTAGTTCTTATAACCTGTATATTTACTAGATACCTTTCCCTGTAAACC
>BOPN01001343.1:206669-219169 GCA_017312705.2 Penaeus japonicus
AATATATATGTATAAATAAAAAAACATGGACAATTCTTCTATGTAAAAAAACAAGGAAGAAAGAAAGAAAGAGAGAAAAAAATCCCACATTTCCTTTTGTTTTTCTAAACATACACACACACACACACACAAAATATTTACCTAATCACAATTCACAACAGTATAGATTTAAACTTATATATGTTTTCTGAATTTGAGTTTAAATTTTAACAAATAAAAAACAATATCTACCAAGCAGTCGAGATCTAAATAACCCTCTACATCTTACTATAAACTTAACCATTTCCTTATATTGAGAAGCAGGGGCACCCCCCAATATTCTTTCCGTTGGCAAATTTCTTCCCTAATTTACTGAATAAATAGATGAAAATCTTTAGATATATCTCTGTTAAGAAGTACCGCTTTAAATCCTTTCTAATCATCTATGCAACTAGGATTCACTAAAACTTGACTTCCTAACTTAAACATATAATACATATATCATACAATATCCCTATTATACATATAATACATATATCATACAATATCCCTGTTATATATATAATACATATATCATACAAAATCCCTGTTATAATATCACTGTCATCCTCTAAACTCGTCTTCTCGTCAGACCAAATATCTTCACCTGGTTCCATTGATGTATCCACTCTTGATCTTCTTTAGGGTCGACACCATAGCCATCGGGATCTTGCCATCCTCTGTACGCAAAGTCAGAATAATAATTAATATGAGGTTAAATTGTTTCTTTTAAACCAAAAATAAATAAAATACACACAACATGCTATAATCAACTCAAATAAGATTTACCTAGTTGATAAATATGATGTTATATTTTGGGACTAACTAATATATATATATATATATATATATATATATATATATATATATATATATATATATATATATATATATATATATATATATATATATATATATATATATATATTCACATATTTACAAAATACATATGTACAGAATTACTTGTGTTACATATCAATGTATATATAAATAAATACATACTTACATATATACATATCTACATCTATATGTGTGATTTTACATATGTCTGAAAGAGAGATAGAGAGAAAGGGAGAAAGGGAGAGGAAGCAAAAGAGAGGAGAGAAGGAGAGGGGGAGAGTAAGAGGAGAGTAAGAGGAGAGAGAGAGGGAAGAAGAGAGGGAGAGGAAAGAAGAGAGGGAGAGGGAGGGAGAAAGGGAGAGGAAGCAAAAGAGAGGAGAGAAGGAGAAGGGGAGAGTGAGAGGAGACGGAGAGTGAGAGGAGAGGGAGAGGAAAGATGAGAGGGAGAGGGAGGGAGAAAGGGAGAGGGAGAAAGGGAGAGGAAGCAAAAGAGAGGAGAGAAGGAGAGGGGGAGAGTGAGAAGAGAGGGAGAGGAAAGAAGAGAGGGAGAGGGAGAGAAAGGGAGAGCTGTGTGTGTGCATGTGTGTATGAGTATGGATATGATTAAGTATATATATAAGTGTGCATGTGTATATAGGCCTTTGAGTGCAAGCTTGTTGATGTGTACATAAACCTCCCTCAACCAGATCTTAGATCTTTAATCTTAACAAATAAAAAATATATATAATAATAATAATAAACAAATAAAAAATAAATGTCATAATAATAACAATAAAACAAAATATAATAAAAAAAACTAAAGTACTTTGTTTCCTAATCTTCTACCACCTCTCAAAATCAATCAATCACTAAGTTAAAGATCAAACTCACATCTAAATTGAAATGACTTCCAAAACATAATAAATAATATCCACAGTCTCCCAGCTGACACATCAAAGCAAGAAGCAGAACCAACATCTAACTTTGAACCCCAGAAGGACATCAGTTATTTGACGTTGGTGTGCCCACAGGACAGGGAGGGGAAAAAAAGGTGTACGTTGACTCACAATTCTTTTAGTTAAAATAATATTTGATAAGGATCATTTTGACACTTATTTTTTATGGACAACTTTTGCTGTATTTTGTCCCTTCTGGACATATGAATGCGAACCAAAAATGGTTCATTTTGTTCTTTATGGGTTACCATAACATACAGACACTTACTAAGTATACTAAATCAAGAAAAATATATGAGAATAACAAATATTAAAACTTGAAAAGTTTCAGACAAACTCCTTGACAATTAACAAAAAATCCCTGCAATCATGATAATAATCAATTTTCCAATAATAAGGTCTAATTCAACATGGTAAAATTCAGTGCTGAAAGACTAACAAATTTAAAAAAATATATATCTTAACTATATTTCTTCTGGTTAAAAGCAAACAGAAATAAGAGCAAACTCCCAAAGAAAATAACCCAAATTGATCTAACAAACAAACAAACAAACGAAAGAAGTGCAATTCAGCTTTCATTGCAAGCAGAAGGAGCAGCTTACCTAGCATGAAAGACTGGACAAGGTAGGTAATAGTAGGTCGGCCAAGCATGGAGCTGAACCAAGTCTCTTTCAGGAAGGCAACATGTGACTTCAGGTAATAGCACAGCAGGTTTATATCATGCATGGCGTACCACTCTTCCGTGTCCACACTCTACAACGACAAATGGTCTCACATTTATTCTACGGAGATATCGCAATGACTTCTCTCAGGGAGGTACGATTGGTTTGTTCCGTTCCTTTTCTATCACTAAATACCAAACATAAAAAAGCATGCATACATAGCATTAAAGTAGGAATTTACATTAATAAAAAAATAAAAGGAAATTTGATCATTAGACCAACACTAATTATGTACAAGATAACTAAAAAGATAAACTGGAATTCATCTGAAAATCAAATGAGATTTTGACATGAGACCATTTGCCTTGAAATCTAATACTCTCCTGGTAAACATTCAGTCAAGTTCCAACCAAACTGATTATTTTCCTATCATTCAAAAATGGTTGTGGTTATTCACAAAAGATGTTAAATCACAAATATATAGATTAATCAAAGCCATAACTCTTATTCAGCTGTATCAGTAGTAAAAAACAGTTAGAACAAGCTCAAATATAAACCAGTAGGTAAATACAAATCAACATGATCACTTTTGTCATTCTGATCAATCATAAAATGGGATACTAACAAAAATAAAACTCCTTTTGATACTAATTTCTGGAATAGCTGCTGGTACAACAACATCCAAATGACAACATACTCTCACTATTTTCAAATCCAGATTCCACACATAGAGATTCAATCAAATTAACAATATCAATTCTTGATCAAAACATGTGGCTCCTCATCCACCTCAAACCAAAGCAAACTGTAAAATGATTTAAAGTTAGATTAATGGCTCACTTAAGATGAACACAAACCAGTATTACTAGTAAGAAGTTTGTAGCTGAAAGGAGAAAGGACCTGAAAACAATAATACGTCTAAGATAATGAGTAACAAATAAGCAGAGACTGAGAACAAGAGCTGCCCTTGTCTCCCCATGCAAGCAAAAGGGGCCCACAGCTCCTTTCTAGCAGCCGCTCAACAGCACAAGACTAAAGCTTGAAAAACATACTGTCGGAGAATCTTTAACTCGTCCACGGTAGGCTAGAGGGTATAATGCAACACTCACTTGTGGACATATTTTCAATAACTACAATAATCACTATGGTAAAGAAAGAATGAAAATGTTGCCAGGAGGTGAGGTTACAGGAGACTATGGCTGACGACAAAAGATCCAAGTTCACAATTTGTTTTACATTTTTACCCATCGCAGTCAACAAACACATGAACACAGTCCTCAAGCATTAAGCGAAGATAGCTTGCTAGAGGTAAGGGAAGCCAAACAGTGCTTGAGTACCTAAACATGCTCTCAAGTAATCTACTTCCTTCCTAAATACAACATAAAAGATAATAATGATCATAATAATAATAATAATAATGATAATAATAACAAACGTAATCATAATGATGATAATAACATTCCTTCAATTGCCCTTGCCTAGAGGAATGTAATATTACATCAACTGCAGGGGAGGATTTTAGAGATGCATTAGGACTGCTGACTAAAGCTGCTCCTCCTTACTATGTGTTGCAATAACATCCCAAGTAAGCTTACTGTTACGGCAGGGACCGAAGTACACATTTTAAGTACTAAGACAACTAACACAAAGCTCAAGCTCTAGTCTGGAACCAATTTTCTACATACAGCAATTCACAAATAAATACATAAAAATGTCTAATAAAAAAAAAAAAGAAACCAGTCCTACACACCAGTACAAATTCTAATCTTTGATTCCTGGCATTTATACTAATCAATAGTTTTCACTAGTCACTACCAAAAAATCAAAGACATTCACAAAATGATGTGTATAAATATATATAAACACAAACATGAAAATACATAATGAATAATCACAAATCTAGACAGTGTAGCAGCATTTTGCAAACCTATTCATAAGTAAGTTGTTTTCTCCTTCTTTCCCTGAGCGGATACTTACTCATATATAAAGCTATCCTATCAACCTCTCCCTCTCTCTTTCTCTTTTTCTCTCACTCTTATTCTCATTATCATTCTCATTCTCATTCACACTTACTCTTCTTCTCATTCTCACTCACACTTACTCTTCTTCTCATTTTCACTTACACTCTGTCACTCTTATTCTCATTCTCATTCTCCATCTCATACTCACACTCTCTCTTACTCTTACTCTCATTCTCACTCACAGTCACACTCTCACTCTTACTCACATTCTCATCCTCACCCTCACTCTCACACTCACTCACACTCATACTCATACTCACACTCCCACTCCCACTCCCACTCACACTCGCTCTCACACTCACAGCCCTATGAGGGACATACCATCTAAGTAGCCAGTCCTCATTGTAAAACAAACTGTCGGCCGGCCAATGTCTTTCCAAGTGGATCGCAAATAATCCAGTGCGGCTGCATAGCAGTACATCCCCAGGTCCACGTCATTGGACAGGTAACTCTCATCATAATCGAAGTACTAGAAAAAGGTGTTGGTGGAAAGCATATTCATTTTCATAATTCAAATGCCTCTTTTTTTTTCTTTTTTCTTTTTTTGTGAAAGGAGAAAGAGAGAAAAAAAGAAGAAGACATAATCTTACCTTCCCACTTGACACAAATAAGAGCAAAATGAAACCAAAATGAAGAGGAAATCACAATAAAAAAAAAAATTAATAACATTATGTAAAAAGCAACACATTGAAAAAAGAACAAAAATATTGAAAAAAAAAAAATAATAATAAATAAATAAATAAAAGAGTGTATCAACACAAAAGGAAAAAAAAATGTGTGACTGAAAGAACACAATGCCCTTCCCTCAGGCATTTTCCATTAATCCCTTTTCACACTAAATCAAGCAGTGATGTAGACTTTTGAGCATTTGAAGAGTACATTCTGAAAATTTATCTCTAACCGTATCGTGCTCATGAGCCGATGAAAACCAGGAAATGATTCCGTAAAAGTAAGATTGCAAAGTTGTCTAAGCTCTGTGTTCAGATCTATGATAAAGATTCAAACCCTGTTTCCTAATCTCATTACTCGCATTGCCAAAGATTACAAAATGTACCTCAACTCATCTAAAAAGAGGACTCACTTCGTCAAATTATATCAAGTGAATAGGCATCTTCATCTATTTAATATCAGCTCATCTTTCTCTCTCTCTCTCTCTCCCTCTCTCCCTCCCTCCCTCTCTCTCTCTCTCTCTCTCTCTCTCTCTCTCTCTCTCTCTCTCTCTCTCTCTCTCTCTCTCTCTCTCTCTCTCTCTCTCTCTCTCTCTCTCTCTCACTGTTTCTTCTTCTTTTCAAGTACAAACTGCTGACTAGAATCAGCAAAAAAAAGGGGCAAGACACCATAGATCACATGAAATCACAGGTCATATAAAATCAATTTCTGATTTACTTAGTATGTAAGCTACAGATAAGCACAGACAATAAGTGAAGAAGCTCAAGCCTGTACTATATCACTTTTTTCTTGCCATAAAACAGCTTCTAGAAATGTTGGAATGTATTCTATGCCTGCAATATAATCATATTGAAAGAAGTAATTTAGGGTTCTACACAGGGAGTTCCTTTATTATGGATTTCTCTTAAAGGAAACCCAAAAAATCACCACTTCCACATAACTGGCTATTTTCTTGCAACATTTATGCATCAGTCTTTATCAATCAACAATTAACAGAGCCTAAATATTTAAAATCTAATGACAAAAAATATAGCAATCAATATCTTCCCTATTACCACTGAGTTAACTCATCTATGAAACAATATCTTGAACAAAAAAGGCCCTTATGTTGATCTTTCCCTTCTAACTTTTCATAGTTTAATAAACATAGTATTTTTTCCAAAACATTATAATTTTTATGAGTATCTCAACTTACCAAACTTAATATCTGCTTTCTATAGAAATAAAACAAAAACATTTGACCGTGATGACATAATATTTACCTGTGACTCTTTTTCATGACAACAGCCAATGAATAAAAATGGAGAACATCTTTTATCTAGTGTGAGTAATTGACTGCTTAAGTATCTGATCAAATATGTATGAATGGGAAACCTTAACAAGCATATACATGCAAACTTTATATACTTCTAAGGCAAATGAAACAGTTAACCAAAGACATGCCTACCCTATTCTCGGAAGATGGCTTCACTACATACTTCCTCAAACCTACTGACAAGCACAACATCAACATCTCAATGATAATCTCCTATTCTGTATTACCCATCCTTGAATACCAAACCTTAAAGTATGATAACAACAAAACAGTTATCATCATAGTTTGCATCAAGGAGAGAACCCTGTATTGAGAGTGCTAGGAGAGCATCACTTGAACTGAGGCAACGACTGACTACGAGAGCAAGGCCGCTTGGACACCGCTACTGGAATTAGGCCCGTCAACTCGGGGGGGTTTTGTTAGAAGGGGTTGGCAGGGACTGGCCAATTCTCTCTCTCTCTCTCTCTATGCAAGCTTGGGGATGGTACTGGGTGTCTTTGATGAACCTGAACCGTTACCTAGGAAGCTTTGATTGATCTCCAGCGTGACAATGGGACGCCCCAACATGTGCTTCCACGTATATTGCAAGAAGTTGAGTTCAGTTTTGAAAATGTCTAAAAGAAGGTCCAAATCGGAGGCAATGAAGAATCGCTGTCGATCTACGAACTGAAATAGACGGCAGGTTAGAGTGTCCAGTTCAAATGCTATGGAGGTCAAAGAATGCAAGACAAAAGTTTCAACTGCAAAGTCAGCTGCACCAAAGAATCACTGACACTGCAGAATGGAAAATATTATTTAGATTATTGACATATACATTCCCCTAAGCACATAATCCTGTAAAATAAAAAATACAAATATTTGATCATATTTTGGTGTATATATCACAGGAGAAATCTCATTAAAAAAACAACTACAACCATGGATTATTGGCATTTATTTGCAAGCTTTTAACAATCTGAAAAGTAACCTATCATATGCTATGCCAAATTTGTGGTTCTTCTTGTCAATATATTGTGACAATATATATATATATATAATTCTCAAGACACTCAGAGTAAGAAAAGTAAAGATAAAAGATTTTGTATATTGACTAACCTGGGGAGTAAAGGCAAATATTCGATCCTGAAGGGAATACAACTTGCTCGTAGAGAGGATACCAACATCACGACTCTGACGTCCAGAAAGACCTAGCTTCTGGTTCCGACCTGTAATGGGTCCAACATTCATATATCTATACTCACACAGACTTTTCAATCTTTTTCAAAAAGTTTCCAAAGATAAAAGAAATTAAAATAAAATGAAAATTAAATGTAAATGAAATAAAGACTTGCTTCACTAGCTAAACAACGAACTAAACCCCATACCAAGATGAGCATAGAGCTTCGACAAGACTCTTGCCGGCTGGACCTCAATGGGGGAGACTTCGCTGATCGTCTGTACGGGGATGTCCAGTGCCTGTAGTTTGGCCTGGATGCTCGAGTCTTCTGCGAGAACCACCACCTGCACTACCACGTCTGGTTTCTTCTCCGAGCCCAGGCGACGGTTGAGGGGATCAAGCTCGCCACAGGCCAAGAAGTTCTACCGGCAGGAATGTTTGTGTCAGGGGCTAAACTAAACACCCATTCTTATAGGTGTGATATTTTTACATCAAATGAAAAGTTTATCCTGTAATATTCTTTGGTTAATGTTATGCTCTATACTTTATCTCAAAAGCATGGGTGATAAATACTTTACTAACAAAAAAAGCAAATTTGAAAAAAAATCAGTGTTATCACTTTTTGTTGTGTCCCTGCATATAAATGGTTTTCATCCATGGTAGCATACTTCTCCATTTCCTGTATTCTTTATTTGATTTATTCAGTGGACTTTAGTAAGTTATTGAGCCTGAATGCTTTCATAATATGGCATAATTGTTCTAGGCAGACAAGAACTTTGGCACTTAACCCTATGACGACGGTTGCGTCACACCCGTGTGACACAGCCAAACTCCCGATGCCGGGGCGTCATGCCAGTGTGACAATTTCAATGCAATATTGCAATCGCCTGGCATAGGGGTCTTCGCGTAGTGAGTGCCCCGTCGGGAAAGGGTTAAGACTAAAATAATATCTTTCTCAATCCTAATTGTAATTATGCCTAAAAAAAAATCTTTTTGAGCTTAGATATTTTTTTAATTTCTAAGCTCCTATTTTTACATTTAAAAAGAATTGTCTCTAAAACCATTTTTCTTTTTCTTTTTCTTTTTCTTTTTCTTGTGGATACAAACAACATATATAGTCACCTAAAATTGACTCTTTTGTGTGCCATTGACTTATACACAGAGAGCCAAGAGAGATAATGCTTCCTTGTATCTATAATGCTAACATTGCACTACCATGAGCTATTACTCACATCCTGCAGGAGTCGTCCCATGATGAAGAGACTCTGGGCCCACATGAAGGGCAGCTTCCCAACAGCCACACGATCCTGAGAACCTGGTTCCTTGTACTCCTGCTCCACATTCTCCTCTGGGACTGTGTAGATCTCAGGCACAAGTCTCAGGCCATCTTCAGTGGTCACTAATAGCTGGGGGAAGAGGAATAACTGATGCAGAAACTAATTTTTAAAAGGAATAAAGGAAGGAAGAAGAAGAAGAAAAAAAGGGATTAAATATAGGCATTGACCAATCAAAAATAAAACAGTATTTCTAATTTGAAATGAAAACCTGAGAGATCAATCAATCACAGACTGAAAATAAGACATTCTTAAGAAAAATTAATGAGTCTCTCACACACTCACCTCCTCCAGCATTTCTGCATACTCCTTAACTGCCTCTTTATCATTTTGGAAGCAATAGTCTAGAATGAGATAGCAGTAGAAGAGAGGCCACTCGCATTCGATCTTCTCAAACCTCTTCAGCTCCCAAGGTTCATAATAGAGTCTGCTGGGATCCTGATGAATATTTGAAATCATTGATGTTTTTAGGGACTTGAGGAACCGAACTACTGTGTGAATATTACACTCCGAAACATATGAACATCCATCAATATCACATCATAACGTGACTTGGAAGAGGAGTTATTTCCCCTCTATTGAAAGATGAAAAGTCTGCTACATCTAAGCCTACCTCCTTGGCAGTCTTGTAGCCATCCCTGAGGAACCTCTTGCACCCATAGCGTCCCTGTAGCTTATCCTGGATGGTGTCCCTCGTTAGCTTGATGAGCATTGGGTCGTCCACGGCAAAGGAAGGGAAGCTGATGACTGCCAGGAGGCTGCTGTCCACCTCCTTGCTGTTACTCTCACGTGGCAGCATGGACTGAGAAAAGCACACCTCTTTTAGAACAGGTCAGCATGTAGATCACGCCATTCACACTGATACGTTTGATTAATAAGTTTTTGTCATTTAAGAATGCTATACACACAGTTCCGCGACCTCCTTTAGTAAAGAAAAAAAAAAAAATTCTGTGTACAAATATCTATTTTCACTAAGTCAGGACTAAATTGGAAATAAATCATAGCCATCATTCTCTCGTCTCTGGTATAATCTTCCCTGTTTTTCATATTCATGCCATGAGCTTAACACATATTTCTCCCAAATACTCCTCATCATTGGAACCACCTCCATATATAGAGACAGCAGGCAACAAATGACCTCACACAACATAACAATAACTGTCATCCTTCCTAGGTAGGAGACTTGACGAACCTGCAACACAGCCTGACACTTCTGGGCCTCATCGGCAAGCACGTGGATGACGCTGGCCGGCCCACCTCTCGCCCCAAACAGATCCAATTCGTTCATCGCCTCCAGGGCTGCCTTGGCGAGACCAATACTTGAAGCGTTGAGTTCCGGCAGACCGTGGTTGGTTTTGTCTCCTCTCTCCCAGATTCCATAGTCCTGCCATGAGAGGGGATTCACATGGATTATATACATGTCTCAGGTAACTACAGTATTGAATGTTTTTACATATGATATATAAAATAGACAGTGATAGGTTTGAGATGTGTCAGGTTTAAGATACAATAATGTATATGGCTGTTCCTTAAAGCAACAATCAACAAAAATGTTAATCATAAACAAGAGAGTGAATGAATCTATATCAAATTAAAGTTGCACATAAGACTTACAGGAATGCAATATGCAGACTCTATATAGAAGACCAGGTTCTGGATAAAGCTAACTTCATCCAGGTTGAACACAATCTGCAAACCTGCAAAAAGTTTGTGAGGTAATAATCAATAATAATAAAGAGTTCTTTCTTCTATAATATTTATAATACAACATATAAAAAATTCTCTTCTGCTCTATATCAAATACACCTTGAATTGTCTTTCCCCAATGCACAATCACATACTGTCAGCCAGCATGACATAAAACACTGTTCAACCAGATATTTTTCACCACTTGCCAGCTTTCATTTTTTTTTTTTTTCCTGTTTTCCTACTTTCAATCCATATAAAGAATCTTACTAGGAAACTACCACATTCAAAAGATAAATTAAAAATGGCAAAATTGAAAGCACAAAATGAAAAAGTATATGTTCTTGTCCTGCAATTTTCATACTTAATGTATCTACTTACTTCTTCATATAGAATCAATGATAATAAGTGGAAGATAAAGGCCAAACCGCGCAAAACACTCCCTTTCACAGTCCATATCCAATAGCCATACCTGATGCCGTCATCTGTGCCAGGACCAGGAGGAACAGCGAAGTGGCATCGATCTGCAAGTGACCCCACTCGTTGTCCTTGACCACAATCTGACCCGTCTTGGAGGAATACTTGGCATGCAGGGAGTCAATGGGAGCTTGCGTGTGCTTGAATTTCTCCACCTTGCTCAACTGTTGCATCATGCAGTTCAGGAGCCCGCGCATCAACTTCACGCAACTCTGAGGAATGATGAAAGGTGAGCCCCGCATCTATCGATCTCTTGCCACACAGCTTGGAAGATTTATCGATCGTCTCTCTCAATCAACATATCCGAAAACCGCCGGAAAACAATACCTGAACGTAATGAAAAAGACAAGACACTCCCGTCTTACCTGCTCCAGCTCATAAGTCTTGGCTCTGTCTTCGTCCAAGTCTGCATTCTTCTTGTACGCCATGGAGAGCCCCCACACGGCCATGATGGAGTAGAGGTTGTCGCGCACCCAAGCATGGTCGTTGAGGTTACTTGCCGGAAGCAGACCCGTAACTGCATCCTGGGGAATTATCTTAGTGTGAGCATGAGATCATTCTAATAGTCTATGAACATGGGAAGTCAGTTTATTATAGCTAGCACAAATTCATGTACAATAATTATGTGTGTGTGTGCATGCGTGTGTGTGTGTGTGTGTGTGTGTGTGTGTGTGTGTGTGTGTGTGTGTGTGTACGTTTATGCGTGTGTGTGTATATATATATATATGTATATATATATATATATATATATATATATATATATATATATATATATATATATATATATATATATATATTACTATATATATATATATATATATATATAAATATATATATATACATATATATATATATATATATATATATATATATATATATATATATATATATATATATATATATATATATATATATATATATATATGTATATATATATATACGTATATATATATATACGTATATATATATATATATATATATATATATATATATATATATATATATATATATATATATATATATATACGTATATATATATATATATATATATATATATATATATATATATATATATATATATATATATATATATGTATGTATATATATATATATATATATATATATATATATATATATATATATATATATATGTATGTATATATATATATATATATATATATATATATATATATATATATATATATATATATATATATATATATATATATATATATATATATATATATATATATATATGTATATATATATATATATATATATATATATATATATATATATATATATATATATATATATATATATATATATATATATATATATATATATATATATATATATATAAATATATATATATATATATATATAT
>BOPN01001343.1:224169-234169 GCA_017312705.2 Penaeus japonicus
AGTGAAACTACGTGAGGCTGGATACATACCAGGATTGGACTTCCCAGAGGATGAGCTTCTTAGGGAAGGTCAGTTGTGAGAGATGTATATTTTTGTGTGTTTCAACTTACCTGAAGATTTTTTTTTCTCTTTGCTCCATCTTGTTAGCAAAGATTAACCCATTGTGTATAGGGCGCCTAACGACCTAACTGTCGTCAGGGCGGGCGGTCTATGACACTAGCGTCATCAGCTAAAAATTAGAGGGACGGGGAAAGGGTTTTCTCCGCCCTCCGGGTAGCGCAACATAGCCCAAACAATATTTTTCTGTAAATCCATCATAAAATGCAGGTTTAAGCTGACTTTGGAACCCTGTAGCTCTGGAGCTAGCACCGTTACAGCCATAATACTTAATGACTGTTTGAGCGCTTCAACTGTGAGCAGATCCAGATGTCGCGTCATGTACGCATTGACTCCTGTCTTCTAGGCCTAATCAGTGCCGACATGTATGTCATGACACCCGTACGCAATGGGTTAACATATTCTTTAGTAGTTACTAAATGTAAGATGAAACAGGTTTTCCTGATTAAAGGTATAAAGTAGATGGAAATTTAGTTGAAATTGTGGCGTTTGGACCAAGTCTAACCTTAATGCTCATCAGCTAAAGAATTTAATCTGATATGTAATTTTGATGGAAGTCATCCATGAAGCGCACCTAACCAAAGAACCAAGTATGAATTCCAGTAAAAAAACACTGGAAACCTTGACGCCTTCACACCATGTGTTTGGCAAATGTTGCTATTCATGTCTTGAAATGTTTTATGACTATTTTTCAGCATTGTCCAAGACTCTGGAGAACACAGTGTTCATGGGAGAGATCCTGCTGCACTTCCCAGACACAACCCATAAGGTCCTGCAAGAGAACAAAGCCTGGGAACTGCTCTTCACTTGGGGCGTCTTCTTTGCCTCACAGTCGAAATTCCTCGATAAGAGCACAAACACTCTGATTTATTTGGTAAGGGGTTGTTTTGCCTTTGGACAGGTGGTAGTATGAGTTTGGATGCTTAAGGGTGGATGAGAGCTGTGTTTGTATGTATGGGTGTGTGCATTTTTGTATATATGGGTGTGTGTGTTTTTGTGTGCATGTGTGTTTTTGTATGTATGGGTGTGTGTGTGTTTGTATATGTTTGTGTGAGTTTGTATGTGTGTTTTTTTTGTTTGTATATGTGTGTGTGTTTGTATGTATATGAGTTTATATGTATATGTGTTTGTATGTAATTGCATGTATATGTGTTTGTGTATGTATATATGCATGTTTGTGTGTGTATATATATATGTGTGTTTATTTGTATGTGTGTGCGTGTGCGTGTGCGTGTGTGCTCTTTACCTTATGGAGCCATAAAAAAAGGAGTATTAATCATCAGTATTCTTCCTTTTCTTTATTAGGAATTATAGTTGTCTTCAAATCTATTCAAAAATAATTTAATTAATTTAGCTTAGCCTTAACATTATTCCATCATTTGTCACAAGTTCCCATAACATTCCTGGTAACGCTAACCATTTCAGGTGTCACAAGAGCTGGAACTGGCAGAGAAGGACCCAAATTACACCAATCCTTATGCCAAGCGTGCCAGCCAGCAGCGGGGCAGCAGCAGCCCTTCAGAAGCCAGTCCCGAGTCCAAGAAAAAGAAGAAAAAGACGTTCAAAAAAGGGCCACATCTTTCGAGACAGTTTGGAGACTTATGATGTCAAGATAATAGCTTAGTGTATCTATAGTACAAGTGTGATGGTCTGTAATTGTTGACATACTTATGATTTTAAGTAAAACCCAATTTGTATCGAAAAGTGAAATGATCTTTTCAGTTGTGAGTTATTTCCACATGATTTATGGTAACACATAATATTATAAGTACAATCATTTGTTCAGTAGAATAAGGTTAAAAATTAAAAGACAAAAAATCTTTCATTTCCATTTTTCATTTCCAGCAACTAACATTTCTATGAATAACCATGGAATGTCGTAATATAAAAACAGCTATTTCTATAAATCATTTGGCCATATATATCAATACAAAAAGCCTAAACATAATATAGGCTTAAAATTACTCATGAGCACGCACAGGAAACCAATCCTTGACTGTCTCTTGAGGCAAACACTTGTTAACTGCTTTTAAATACAAAATTATAAATTTAAAAAATGTCCAAGAGCACATTTTGTAAAAATCTGTAAAGATATATAATAACCCCAGAATGCATTTAACACAACTCAACATTATTTGCATAAAAAAAAAAAAAATATATATATAAGAATATATCCCACATAAAGCTAAGGCAAAAATGATTAGAAAAAGCACAATGTTCTTGTTAAACAGTACAAAATAAAAAATAAAATAAACTAAGAGAAAGTTCCGGTAACAAAATCATCTTCTGTCCACAAAGAAAAGAAATAGAAAGAAAAAGGAAAAGGACACTTGAAATAATATTTTTTTGAGAGAAAGAGAAAAAGAAAGAGAAAAACAAGAGTAAAAAGAGTCAAGCAAAATTAGAAGTTAAATCACAGCTTCAGTATGTGGCTAAAACTACTGTGTAATGTAATTTAATAATGTGAATTCTCACTGACAGTTAAACTGGGCAGAACATGCAAAGTAATCCTTGTTCTTGATAACAATTTGGCCTACATGCTGCTCTTCATTATTTTTGTTTTTGTTTTTTTTTGGTATACAGTTACCAATAAAATCTTTCAGTATCTCCCTGATAAGTCGAGTCCAAAAAAAAAATGCCAGACAAAAAAAAAAAAAAAAAAAAAAAAAAAAAAAAAAAAAAAAAAAAAAAAAAAAAAAAAAAAAAAAAAAAAAAAAAAAAAAAAAAAAAAAAAAAAATTGCCATTACAAAATGATGTAAGACGATTGATATACTTAACGGTGGCTAAGCATAGACCGTTTCATCTCTATACATTAGAGAGAGAAATTTAATACACTGACTATCCAAGTACCTTTACTATGGTAATCTTTCACTTCACATTTCAATTTTACCAAGGAAAAAAAAAAAAAAAAAAAAAAAAAAAAAAAAAAAAAAAGTGTGTATAAATATATATGTTTTTTAACATGACTACACGAGTTCCACAAGCTCATGATTGCATTATCCAGATACCCTGCAACCGAGCAATGTCTCGGCAAAGTAGTGGGAACTTCATCTTACATCCAAGTTTCTAATCCAATCAAATGGTGAAATTTTCCTGCGATGGGAACGATTCAGAGTGAATGCATGAAACAGATTGTAGTTTTTTCCTCAAAATTGTTATAGACAAAAATTATAATGAAAGTCAAGCTCATTCATCACATTGAGACTGCATGAGGCTGACAAACATTAATGTATGTGGTGGCAGAAGACAAATAAAGCAATGAATAAACCTGATATTAAGGAAAAGACCACAGGGAAATAAGGAGAGAGGAGGACATGGGCTGATTGTTAATCATAGTATCGAAATCAAGGTCATGATATCCATAACAATTTCTAAAGCTTAAACTGAAAGGAGGTTTTATGATGCATAAATGGACAGTATAATATAGATAACCTATATCATAATTTTTCTTTTAACTAATTACAAAAATATGATGGTGGGGGTTTATGCACAACCATTACTAGTATTCCGTATAATAAAAAAGTTAAACATGTAAACTACAGTAACATGACTAGACACTGCAGATTATCATCACATTAACAAATCTTTATCCAAGAGCACAAGCCAACAGCTGACACTGCCTTTATTTGGGCATCAGCAGCCAAAAACTAAATACAATTTTAGTTTGACAACATGGAAAAACATCTTTTTACATTCTAAACCAATATATATATTGCACTTTCTTATATGATGCTGTAAGACGATTCTGAGATAATTATTTCTTAAAATTTGGTAACTATCAAATAAACTTTATATGGCATACCTGGGAAAATGCTTGATTTAATATTAATAAAACTCTAAACAAAACTGTGCTTTATAAAATATTTCCTTATTTTGCTATGTATAAAATGTAAATGTTTCATAACAAAAAATACTGTTACAATAAAGTCTCTTTCACTGATTATCAAAAACTTATGGTTGGTAATCATGCTTAGTTGGACATTATTTTCAGCCTAGAGAAAATGGTAAAAAGAAGGACTTTCACACTCAGTATAATTAGCCTTGAGTATTTAACATTTCTGGGCACCACAAGAAGTCTGAGAGACTGGCAGGATGCAGCTGCCTTCTTCAGTGTGCCCTCCAACCAAAATGATTGGTAATGATTTTGAGTTTGCCAGTCTTGCATAGAAATGTGAAAGGTTCATTCTGCAGCTTTTCAAAATCCTGATTAGATATACAAAAAGACATTCACTAAAACTAGCAAGTCAACCACTGTTACAGCACCCATAAAATTATGTCTGTCACAGTTCATCGATCAGCTGTCTTCTCCAAGCCAAACGGCCTGGCTTTGCGACCTAGCTTGAGGAAGGCCATTCCATGGGTCCGTAAATGACTGTAGAGTTCAACTGGTGACGTGAATTCTTCCTTGCAAACGACGCACTGATTGTCAAATCTCTCCTCCTCTT
This sequence comes from Penaeus japonicus, assembly GCA_017312705.2. Taxonomy (NCBI): domain Eukaryota; kingdom Metazoa; phylum Arthropoda; class Malacostraca; order Decapoda; family Penaeidae; genus Penaeus; species Penaeus japonicus. Next base: position 228,733 of record BOPN01001343.1, read on the forward strand.
CATAATCTTCTATCTTTTTAAATTCTACTTTCTTGTCTACTTTCCTCTTTGCCATTTCCCTTTCCTGCTTGGGTCTGCTTGCTTCCTTTTCTTTCTTAGTTCTGGTCACAACCTTTCCTGCTTTCTTCTTAGAAACGTTTCTCTCATTTCTTCTCTTGACTGTTCCTGCATCTGGAGGTTTCTTGGGGATGCTTTCTGGCTTCTTTTTACTCACTGCCGTCTCCTCTTTTCTCCTGAGCGAACTCACCTCTGGTTTCTTCTTCGGCGGTGCATTCCTCAAGCTCTTCTTTGCTGCAGCTCTTGACACTTTCCTCTTGGCAAGAGTCTCTTCCTCTTCTACTTTAATATCCATTTCTGTTTCTTTTACTTCTGGTTTCTCTGTTTCTTCTTCCTTTGTTTCCTCCGGTTCTTCTTCCTCTTCCTCCACTTTCACTTTAGCATTGAACACCTGCTCCTTCTCTGTATCCTCACTCTCCATGGAAATCACCGTTTCCTCCTGAACATCAGCCTTGACTTCACTTTTGCCAGGATTCCTGTCGTCACTAGTCACCTGGAGCTTCACTTTGTGAGCAAAGAACATGTGTCGCGCAAGAGAGGGTTCAACGACAAAAGACGCGCCACATTCCTGGCAAACAAACCCCTCTGCTCCACCGTCTTCCCCATGCTCTTTGTGCTTAGTAGAGTGTACTTCATACTTCTCTCTTGAGTTGGTGCCAAATCCACAAGTTGTGCATCTGTAAGCCTTTTTTTTCCTCTTCCTTTCCTTAATGCTACTTTTAGTACTCTTTTTGGTCTCCTCTTCGTCTATGCTCGTTTTTCTCCTCTTCGATCTAGATTGCTCATCTAAGATGGAATCAGGTAACCTTTTAATGAGAACTTTTGTCTTTTCCTTGAGCTTTGCATCCTCTCTTTTGCCAAGAGGTGACTTAATAGACGTTGGGCTAGTTGGCTTACTGTCCATGCTCTTCACAGGAGAACTTTGTGTGGATTTATTACTTGGGTGCTTAGATGATACTCCAGATCCAACAGACATCTTGCCTGGAGATGTCTTTACTTTGTCTCTGCTCAGCCTGACTGACACAGCATCAGCGTCCTGCCGACTCCCACCGGGCATTTCTTTGCTTCCTAAAGGCTTGGTTGGAATGAACTGAGAAGTGGGCATTGTTCCCTGGCCACGAGTCCTAATCATTGCCTTCTCGTCAACCTGCTCTCGGTCCAGTCCGTGAACAGTGCGGAAATGGTTCATGAGAGTTTCCTTCTTCACGTGATCATATGCACGACATATCCAGCAAATGTATCGTCTCTTGGCATACTGGCATATCTTGTGCACAATATCTGTGTGACGCTGCAGTTGATATGTAAAGTTATAATGCATGTCACACTCGGCACAGTGTAGGTTACCAAATCCGTGCTCTTCCTTGAGATGTGTCAGGGCTGAAGTACTATCCTGCATGACAAATGAACACATGGGACAATTTGAAGGGTAAGCCAGGGCAGTCGCATGCTCCTCCAGATGGTGAAGCAGTGCCATGCTTGAGGGCAGTGTGCGGCCATCACACAGACTGCACACCAACAAACCCTCCTCCAAGTGGCACACCAAGTGCCGTCCAAACATCTCCGGCATAAGGGCCTTAGTGCAGACCTGGCACTGACGGCACCCGGCAGAAGAAGGGGTTGGAGTGGCAGTGCCTAGTGTACAGCGACCTAGATGAACACTCAGACCTCTTTCACCATGGAAACGACGGCCACAGCGGTCGCACTCAAATTCAGAGGTGTCAAAAGGTACATGGAATGGATCATGCTCTTCATTGAGATGAGACAGAGCTGTTGGCACATCAGGTAAGGATGTGCAGCAGAAAGCACAACTCGCTGGATATGAAAACTGTTCATGGACATGGAGTTCGAAGTGCTGTTCTAAGTCAGTGGCATTGTTGAACTGCATCCCATTGCAGTAAATGCAGAGAATAACCCCGTCTCTGATGTGAGTGAGACAGTGCCGAGCGAAGTCCTCGCCCACAGCAGTCAGGCCACACACCTGGCACTGCCTCTCTGCAGCCTCTCCCTCACACATCCGCTTGTGTCTCCTGAAGTCCTTATTGTCCATGTATGTAAAACCACATCGGTAACATATACTTGGGCGGAGTTTATCCAACTGGTCCATGTCCTTCTTGGCAGGACTGTCTTTCCCTGATGATTCCTTTGCTTCACTTTCTTCAGGCATTGCTTTGTTGCAATTTTTCTTTGCCTGCTTTTCAGCCTTTCCCGATTTTGTGACTTCCTGGAGGTGAGGCACATCTGGGAAAAGAGTCTTGTCTATGACACTGCTGACTGTGGGTACGTCTCTTATTCTGGCCTCATGTAATTCTTCTGCACTGAGAGCAACAGGTAGAGTGACAAATGCATTCCTAGGCTCTTGACCTCCAAAATACTGGTGCTGATAACCCAAGACTTCATGGTGTAGTGTACATGTCTTCGTGCGGTAGTGATTGTCCCTTCTGTGTTCTCGATCGTGATGTGCTCTGAGCTCATCTTTGGACCGGAAAGCATTAGTACAAAATTTTGACTTGTAAACATAGTGGACTCTAGTTATGATAGAAGGATGGGCATCTGCAAGATGAGCCTTGATTTTGCCATTGGTATCATGCTCCTCTTGAGCATGTAACTGAACAGCAACTGAGCACAAAGGACATGTTAGCAAGCAGCGGAAAGTTGCCAGGACTTGCTGCCCTGGCGTTGTACACTTATGGAACACCAGACTTTCAAAGGTGTTTCTACACACAACACACTCGTAAGACTTTGCACAATGCTCTGCCATCCAGTGCGTTAAGAAGTCATCAAGCACTTTGAAGAAACACACTTGGCATACAGGGCAGACAATGCCCGAGCGACGGAACTGGTGTCCACAGGTGTTAAGGTGGTGCACAAAGTCTCTGGGACCATCACACCGGCTGCCACACTCTGGACACACGGATATGTTTGAGGTATTGGCAGGTGGATGTGTGAGGATGTGTGCCTTTGCAGCACACACACTTGGGAGAACAAGCTGACACTTCCTACACTCCACACGCTGATCAGAGTAAGGCTGGTCAGTGCGCATGTGGGACATCAACTCCCGCACACTATGGAACATCCTCTCACACAGATAGCACCTCACAGTACGTTTCCTTGGTGAAAGCCTGGAAAGGGAATGGAAAGGTTGGAATTCAAATAAACTGTATTACAAGAGGACACCTGTTTTCAAGATATCATAACAAACACTGATTTCCTTCACATACCACCTCCCTACCTTTTCATGCCCAAAGGAATCTTTTCCTCCGAGCTGAAGCGGCTCCGGTCGTCTTCGTTGCCTTCCTCATCCTCCAATAAGTTCTCCAAAGAGCCATTCTGATAGTCCTCTCCATAAACTTTTGCTGGTGTCCTTCCTATGGGCTTCAACACAGGTAGTTTGTTGACAGTTCCACGGCTCTTTGTGGATCTACGGTGCTGCTTGTTGACCTTGGTAAAAGGACCAAAGCTATTATTACAGGGACAAAGTGTGATGGGCAAAATATTGGAATCAGTAAACAAGACTTACTCATGTCTTACCACTTCTAAACAATCCTAAAAATTCAACTACATCAACAGTAATCTTCTGTATATCATAGTTTTGATACCTGGTCTGGACGGGAGCAGGAAAAGGAAAGCTGGCCTATAGAATAAGATAAACATTTCCCAGTACTTTATAAAAAGTACCCTTTTTATCTGCGGGAAAAGACCTACCCTGAGTGACTGCGGGATGGGCACTAGGATGGGCTGGAGGAGTCTTGTGAGCTGTAAAGGAAGCGATCGTACTTCCACTGTCTCCTCGTCCACCTCTTCTCCTTGCATCATATGATTGCGGAGGTGGTCTGGCGAAGACATCAAAAAGAATTTGTAATAAAAAATCTTACTCTTTTAAGCACTATATTCAATTTCATGTTTTAAAATGACCAATAAAGATATTCTTCTCATAGGGAAGGTCTGGTCACATTACAGTCAAGCATTATCTAGCAAATCCTTGCCCATTACAAGCCACCCACAATAGTCCCAGATGGCCAAGTCAGTGTGTCTGTTGACCAAAGTGAGTGGAAATGTCACAATTCACCCCTGACCTCTGACTTGTTCACAGTTCGCTCTAACCAAAAACTCAAGGCAACATTTTCATTCTTTCTTTACCATTACTAACTAGTATTATAAGGGAAAACATGCGGTCTTAAAATTTGGATTTGTTAAAATATGACCACTCATATTGCCAGATTTACCTTTAAGAGCACATCGGTTGTAGAAGGTGAGTTTGGCATCACAGGGGCCGCACTCTAGGTTGATCCAAACACTACGACGCTCCCTGTGCTGCACCAGAGAACTCTCAATAAAGAATCTGAAAACAAGGAAAATTATATTGTATTTAAGTACATGGCAGTATTAATCTATATACTGGAAAATTAAAACCTTTCTGCTACAATACAAGTTCTGCAAAAAGCACAAGCAGTATCATAGTAAGGCAGAAATTCCTGGCAATGGCACCCCTTAAACTACTGTCAGCCATACTGTCCACATAAATAACAATGTCTCATCTAAAGTATTAGTACAAAACATGGACTTGTAAACAGTGGATTCTGGTGATGGCCACTCCCAGCTTTATTTTACTAAAATCTAGACTTTGGTATCATCTATTCATTCTCATCAGTAAAAGAATTTAATATGATGTGTAGTTTTGATGGAAGTCGTCCATGAATCGCACCTAACTAAAGAACCAAGTGTGAATTCCAGAAAAACACTGGAAGTCTTGACGATTTCACACCGTGTGTTTGGCAAATGTTCCTATCAGATTTGCATGATCCGGAAGAAAGAGAGAGAGAGAGAGAGAGAGAGAGAGAGAGAGAATATGTTGTATCAGGTTGTTTCAAGGAGGAGATAGAAACTAGGAATGAGCCTAGGAATATAGAGTGACTATACAGACATCATCATGGCTTCCAATGCTTTTTTTTCTTTCTTTTTTATAAAAGAGCAACAGCACTTTACTATCAATTGGAGTGTGAAGAAGTAATTCAGTTACTTCCTGCTACACAAGAACAAGAACATCAAGAACAATACAAATAACATTTGATAGATTATAGGAATGGGGGAGGGGGCTTCCCAACGCAACTTACGTGTCTCCGCAGGAGTGGCATCGATAACCCTCGGCAGGAATGGTGAGCCGCAGCCACGAGGGAGGAGCCACGTTGGGGGTGAAGGGAGGCAAGTGAACGCCGTCCAGCTGCCACTGGGTGAGGTCGGCTCCCTCTCCCGGAAGTTCATTATTGGGCGGGGGATACTCCACCACCTCCCCAGCACCTCCACCGTTCACCTGGTATGTCGCAAAAGGCAGACAAGAAGAAAATATAAACCTTTCGAAAAACCTACTTTCAATGCTTATTCT
>BOPN01001343.1:241669-259169 GCA_017312705.2 Penaeus japonicus
TGATCAGTCTCTAAGATGTTCTTTTCCATATTGGCCTTTACCACTTCCTTGCTTTCATCTTTCTTGCTTTCTGTAGTCTTTAACTTTTCCTCACTCTTTTCATCACTATCAGAGTCACTGTCAGAATCTGATACTTCATCATCATCATCATCGTCATCTGAATCTGAAGATGATGAGTCACTATCACTATCAGAGTCTGAATCATCATCTGAGTCATTATCTTCACCTTCATTATTGGAATCATCCTCATGTATGGCACCTTTAATACTTGAACACTTTGGATCTTTTAACATTTCTAAATCATGACTCTCCTTTGAAACAAATTCCTTTCCCGTTTCACTTTCCTGTTTTCGTTTCTCCTTCTCCAGTCCCTCCTGGCTAGCCCTCCTAAGGCTCGCAGGTCCTAGCGAGCCCAACTCAGTCACACTCGAAGCCTCATCTTTATCAGATGAGACGCCACATTCCATTGTACCTTTTCCTGAAGTTCTTCCTAGATTTTTTTTCAGACTGCTTTCACTGCTTTCCGAGGAACTTCTTCTCTGGTACTTTGCCTCTATAATTTTCTCACCTGATATGCCACACCATTTGCCCGCACTACTATCACACACTTTTTTCAGTGTTCCTTCACTTGGCCTTTTGTTCAGAGAGCTGCTAAACCCCAAAACCTCATCTTGTCTACTGGTCTGTTGAGCAGCCTTGCAAAGGTCCTTATACAGTTTATCATGCTCATCCCCAGAGCTGTCTGTTTCTGACAGACTCAGTGTCGATCCCTTCAGGCTCTCCGGTAACTCTGCAAGCATTCTTAACTGAGCATTTCCCTCACTGGACTTGTTGGAATTAGAGGCAGGAATGGCCGCAGCCACGTCCTTTCTTTCTAACTCTTCAGAGCGAGCTAGGACCTGTCGCTCCTCTCTGCATACCCGTGCCGTCACTGCCTGGAGCTCGTCTGCGGCTTCCCCTTCTGGCTGAATGTCTGCAGACTGTGACTGAAGACCATACATGGCTGGTGATGACTCCTTAAAAGACAGTGACTTGTCTGCATAATGCTCCATTCCTGACTCCATGATGTACTCATCCTCATATGCTGCAGAAAAAATCAACATGCCATTGATCAGATTTTATACAAACTAATATAAGCATGTCTAAAAAAAATAATGGTGATGATTTACCTTCCATAACTGATGTCAAATATAAATCTTAACATACCTTTTAGCCTTTTGGAACTAGAAAGTGTTACAATTAAAAGAAAGGCTATGAATATATGGTCTACATTTCAATGCAGTCTTTCATATGTACATTCATTATCATCATGTGTGTTTTGAAGCAATGTGTAATCATGATCATTCAGAAGAAAAAATAACATAAGATGGTAGAAAAAAAATACAAATACAAACCTACGCATCAATACATATCTCCTATTATGTATTTGCACAGAATAACAAAAACATAGTATGTATTTATGCAAGTATGTAAATGTACACACAGGGCCATGTGTAATCTATATGCATGTATATAATGGTGCAAGTAAATAATAGCGTACATGCTTGTGTCTGCATAAGCTTGGGTACATGCAAGGTGAGGAAATTGGCATGGTGCTTGGTGCATGCATGTGGCAATATGCAGTGCTCACCAGGGTGCTGGGTGTAGTCCATAGGTGAGGTGAGAGCCAACAGAGCCTCCACAGCTGTGCGAGCTTCCAGATCCCCTTCCTCCTCCTCTGTACCCCCTCCCTCCTCCCCCCTTACTTGGGGCTCTTCATGGGACATCATTGCCTCAACCTGTAATATAAAACCCCCTTGTCACCTGCTGGGTATGTTCAAGTTGTTGGAAAAAATCCCTAAATGAAGGAGAAGTAATATATGGGATATTCAAACCTAATATGACTACAGCTTCAAACAAAGGAACATGCTGATATTATACATTTCATAATTACGAAATCCTAATAGCTGCTGCTTTCTTCCTCTCCTAGGCCCAATAAAAACAAATTTCAAGTTAGCTCTCAACACAGTGTTATGTGGTCTGCTATCTAAAACCCCTTTTTATCCCCAATAAGAATAAATCATTCTAGCATAACACACATGAAACCAGAATGTATAAACTCACTCAACAAACCTACATGATTTCCATTTTAAACAATCTTTCCTTTCTCACTGCCATGAAAAATTCCTCATGACACTCTATCACCTACAGAAAACTAAAACCACATCTGGCAAAATCGCTTATCCATTCCTTCCTATTTTACAATTATGGCATGCATGGAAAGTCAATTTGAAGGTAGAGAATCATCACCACAAGACTAGACACAAGAATGAAACCATCGATGTCAAGTGAGGTAACTTTTCATGGAAACCTTTATTCGAAGACAGAGTCCAATGCTAAGTGAAACCTATTCTATTGATACCAGAAGAGTTTCAACTGCTAGGCAAAGTGTTTTTCTCATGTCATAAGCCATGAGTGCTAAGTATAATCTGGTTTCCATATTTCAAGAAGGGTTTCAAATATGAGTGACATCTGTTTCATTATTTCAGATGACAGTTCTAAAAGCCCAATAAAACACTAGCTTCAAAAGTTAAGTATAATCTGGTTTCCTCATTTCAAGAAGGGTTCCAAATATGACTGACATCTGTTTCATTATTTCAGATGACAGTTCTAAAATCCCAATAAAACTCTTGTGGCAAGAAATTTTATGATCCAACTGAATACTCAAAACCCAAGACCAAAACATTCCTATCTTGCAAAAAGCATGTGGAAGACACACAGAGACAAACATGATGTGTTTTGTTTTCTTGTAGCATATACAATTAGGTATGTATAGGTGTTCATCTGTGTGTGTGTGTGTGTGTGTGTGTGTGTGTGTGTGTGTGTGTGTGTGTGTGTGTGTGTGTGTGTGTGTATGTGTATGTGTATGTGTATGTGTATGTGTATGTGTATGTGTATGTGTATGTGTATGTGTATGTTTGTATGTGTATGTTTGTATGTGTATGTGTATGTTTGTATGTGTATGTGTATGTTTGTATGTGTGTATGTTTGTATGTGTATGTTTGTATGTGTATGTTTGTATGTGTGTATGTGTATGTATGTGTGAGTGAGTGAGTGAATATGTGGGTGATTGGATGGGTGGGTTGGGTGAGTGAGTGAGAGAATTAATGAATGAATGAATGAATGAATGAATGAATGAATGAATGAATGAATGAGTGAGTAAGTGAGTGAGTGGGTGGGTGAGTGAGTGAGTGAGTGAGTGAGTGAGTGAGTGAGTGGGTGGGTGAGTGAGTGAATGGGTGAGTATGACCGACTGTGAGAATATGAGTGGCAGTGATAATATGCTTCTCCAGATGTACTCTGAAAGTTTAAGAGTATGAGTATGTTTCCCTCATATCTTGATCTAACATTTGAGTACGGTTATCAGTCCCCTTGTTTAAATACCACTGTCAAACTTAAATTTCAAAGTACTGTTCATCTCATAACCCAATCACGTCCACCCAGCCATGCATCCCCTTAGCATCCACCGTGAGGAACAACAGGTTTGAAGCCGTTCAACCTTGGTTTAGTCTCGTCTCTTCAGCTCCACCTGACTCCACATAGCCTCCACACCCACGCCTCACTCGCCAGTCTCTCCTTCCTGCCCTCATTCCCAGGACCCATCCGGAGTCTGGTGTCTTCACAGCAAGGTAAAGGAGTGAGGCGTGAGGTGTAGACAGGCGTGAGGAGGCGTGTGGCAGCGAGACCTTACAGCCAGCCCCCTCCTCTCCCGCGTCTCGCGTCTCGCCCAGCCTGTGTGTGTCTGTCCGGCTCCTCATGCCTTTTTTATCGGCGTTTTCACCTCTCTCTCCCCTTCTCCTGCCCATTTTCCTCTTCAGGGACGTCCGGGCCTACCTTACTCGCTCGCCGGGGCAGGGTACATGGCCGGAGCGCTGCAGGGGGCGTGAAGACTTGCAGAAGACGGGTGTGAGCTCCTGCAGGGGAGAGGAACCCACCGCGATCACGTGACCCGGTGGTGCGGCGCTGGCGGAGCGGGGAGGAGGAGCCACGCTGCCACGTCTCGCGCACCCTGGCTCCGGCCGGGGGCGGGCGGGGGGCCGGGCCTCGCAAGGTGCTCCTGCCCCCTCACCAGGCAGGAGGGGTGGTAGATGGTAGATGGGTGCTCTCCACGCTGATACCACGACAGCTACCATAACACATACACCTGTGGCAGAAATATTGTGCCTACAGTCATCACACCTGTCATAACATTTTGAAAGAGTGTCAAGAGAGATTTGCACAATTGTCATTTACGTTGCGGTATCTTTGTTCTTCTATTTTCTTGCCGTCGGCAAATGCACCTGTCACGCAAAATACACGTGTCAAAAATATGCCAAACTTATCAATGAAGTTAAGGAATATCAATACCTACACGTACCGTGCCGCCGTAGCCGTAATTACTAAGATCGCAACACCACGATTTATTGTTCAACATTTCGCAGTCCAATGAACTCGGATTCATTCCTACTCGCAAAAGTCAACGCAACTCTCGTGAATAACACAGGTGTCAACACATGTAAATATCACACGCATGTAATACCACTCGTCTAATTCCAACCAACTTCAAATACACACCTGCCAAGAAGTAGGAGTGTGTTGGATGTAATATATAAATACAGGCCAATACCACATTTTTATTCCGACTAATGAATCATGTGTTAGTATTTTAGCCATTAATTAAATTCATATCCTAATATCACACAGTTGTTGATACAAACATAGGTATTAGTTATGGAACATTTTTTATCAGGCACTTACTGCCAAAATGTATGACAATATACTAAACCTCACAAATCTGTCAATACCACACAATACCTAATAACAAACTTGTTTTTTTATCAACACTTATCTGTAACACATCCATAAACAAATGTCCTTGTCATTTATAAAGGTAGACCTGTTAATTAATTTATTTATCTTTGTCACTCCTAGTTTATAACAACAACAATAAAAACTAATTAGCTGCCAATATCTAGCAGATGTTCACATTTTACATCTGTGATGATATACAGTTGCCATCAGAACCTTATGCAGCTTGTGTGTACTTTTTCCTTGTTTTCTATAAATATATTGGCTATGAATATGAAGACCATTTTTTTTACAATATTGAAAATGAAGTTTTCACTTCACTTTCCTTCTCCATCTTTCAGAAGAAATGATTATATGTTTTATACTTTTATATCAGTTACTTTCATCTTATCTTCATAAAATTCCCAAGATCCTTTTAAAGTTAATATCATGCTCTTTTTTACATAACAAGCTTGCACTTTGACAGTTCATATTAATCAGTTCTTAATCTTTATGCTTTAATTTCAATACAAAGTCATTCTGCTGAAGTCTAGTATTTTTACAAGACTTGTTCCTGGTTAAATAGATTATGAATTTCACAATTGAAATTTAGGGTAGATATACTTTATGTAATTATCAGTGTTAATATATGATTTTAACCCAATACTATTTTTTTCCAGGTAAACTATTTTTTGTGTTACATTAACCATAATTTTGTTTTCAGTGAGGCAGTATATGCATAATAAGAGACAAGAAACTGGCAGACTTACAGATTTAACTGTAATTGTAATATATTTCAGATCACACGTTGATAAGCACAGTCTTTATTCGATTCTCCATACTTCCCAGCTACCTCAGTGGAAGAAGCCAAGGGTGATTTTCCCTGTATATTTATTTATTTGTTCTTCTCCACTTGCCTCCATTTTCAGAGGGAGAAGCCAAAACTACCCTCAAAAGACACTATTTATTTGTTTTAAAAATATGGATAAGATAGGACACTAAGTTACTGTGTAGAGGTCTAAGCCTTTTGCCAATGAATGTTATATGTTAAGTTAATGGATTTTAATCAAGACTTCAATAACAAGTTCTTATAATCTTTATGCAACTAATTATGCTTCAGTAATTGCCAAAAAGTTAAAGGGGCAATGTAATAAATAAATTAATAATTGAATTCATGTTATGCATTTTTCTTTTATCAAATCTGTGGCTGAATTTATTTTTTATATTCTGATACTACATTTAAACCCATACAAGTATATTTTAGATTATTTTCTGAGAACCATATGTAAATTTAAAAATAGCAATGGAAGCCATGCTGTTTCATTTAGCTGTTTTAGGATTTAATCATTGCTTTTATTTCTCCTTTAGATGCTGGTTATTCAATATGTCATAATAAAGGACTTTTTAAAACTATTTATAACAAGCTAAATTAAATCACACACTTTTTTTTGTTCTCTTGTATGGTACTATTTAAAAGGAAAGTTTCTCCTAATTTTTTTCGTAAAACCAAATGTTCCAATGGAACCATCAGAATTCGTAACAATTACAGGCAGGTTCTCAAACAAAACAAAATCTGTTGAAGCCTTTATAATGATTGAATACACTTTAATATCAACATATTACAGATATATAAAATGCATACATATAGAGTAGTGTCAAATTGTACATGAAAATTTAAACCTGACATAAATGCAATTATTTTTTGTATATCACTCCCACATTTCATATTCATTCTTTACTTTGATGTATTCTTACCATATTTCACTCTTTTTGGAGCAACTAAAAAAAATCTAAGGAGAGGATAAGTTCTGACATGTATAATATCAATTTGCACTTGCAACATTAAATTGAATTGGACAAAAGAGAATAATTGAAGTTTGCTAGTTTGACAATATCCTTAGACTTTTGTAGAAATTTTGTACTTTATGAAACTTTATATATTCTTAAAAAACAAAAGTATCTGCACACATCAAAGTAAAATCTTGTGAAAGTGCATACATTTACAAAGTATTTTCTGTCTCACTGGGTATCATGAAAAAGACATCATTCATGGACCTTGTCTTTATTAAATGTGTATCAGCCGAGTAAATGCTAATGAAGAAAAACACACAAAAAAAACAAGTCATATTGGATTGAACATATAAAAAATAAAACATTTGCTTTCAAAAACACCTTCTTTCTTGCTCAGAGATCATTAATGCCACAAACAAGTCTTTGAGACCTGACTGGAAACCTTGTCATATGTGCATAATAAGTTTTATGAACTTTTTTTACAACCTGGCGACATAAAAGTTGATAAATGTTTGTAGGCACAAATCAAACTTACTATTTCTAAGTAACATATTCCATTATAACTAGTACAACTTTTCCAAAATATTTTCATACAAAACCATTTCCATGCACAAGTATTTGAGATCCTTCAACAACTGAAAAGCTTATTATAATAATAATAATAATAATAATAATAATAATAATAATAATAATAATAATAATAATAATAATAATAATAATAAAAATAAATAAATAGGCATACTTGCACATACAAAATAATTCTCCAGCATGACTTTAAGAATCCTTTTCACAGGTGTTTATGAGCCTGTTTTGTATTTGTGCAATGTGTTAACATATGTTAAATTGCTGACTTCGCAGCTCCATTACAGTATTTTAACCTGCATAATATTTTCTTATCATTTTTTGTTCTTGTTATCACAGTAATAAAACATAAATGTATCACAACAAAGGGAGTTTTTACATCTCAAGTTTTATATATCTTTTAAACAACTTCATTCCCTGCACTTCACAACCTTGTTTTCTCAAATAATTCTGACAATATTATGAAGATTTTACCAGATTTTAATGTAATGACAAGGGATGTATTTCAAAATCAGAAAAAGAAAAAAAGAGAAATAAAACAAAAAACAGGCAATCAAATCAAACAAGGCAGTGAGGGGAGATATAATATGTAAACGCCTCCCACAGATTTGTACAGGATGCATCGGGGTCAGTTATAACAACACATTTGAGCAAGAAATACATAAAAATACGTAAATCTCATAAGGATATTTCCTTTTTCTGTCTTTTTACTGAAATATTTCCTTTTTCTGTCTTTTTACTGAAATACTTCCTTTTTCTGTCTTTTTATTGAAATACTGTGCAATACTTTTGTCCTTCTTTTCATTCATATACACAAACTTTTATATATGTTTGAACAACTGTAATAAACACCGAATTTCCATACACCTCAAGTTATACCGAATCCCACTCCGACAAAATAGCTCTTTGGCACTGAAATCTTTTTTTCTTTCTTTCCTTTTTTTAATCTACATGCAAAATGAAATTCTTCAGCTCCTACAAGCAAGGGGTAGCTGTACCACTATATCCAATTTATACTTCAGTGGTGCAGACATAAGCCAATCTATAACTACAGAGTATAACAAGTATGCTGACAAACAGAAAAAGGTTTGCAAGAGAGAAATCTAACAACTGCATAGTAAAAGGTCATGGCCCACACACTCATCCACACACTGGATTGTTGTTGATGCTTTCCAATAATTAATTCTAATTACTATGAGTACAATTATCACATAAAAGTATTAGTAGCAATTGAACCTTAGAGAGCAAGCTGTGAAATAGAATATTTTACAGTTTCTTTGATATAGAGACAGAATTGAAAACTCTGCAACACAACCAGTATAGACATGTTTAAATCTATAACTTGTAACAGCCATGGCAAATATACAGTAATCTCACCAGCATAAGCTAAAGTCACAAGAAATGTATATATACTTTTATCACAAAAAATATATAGTTTTTTGTAATGATAATAAGAATTACAAGAATATATGTTTTTCATACTTATATTATAGAGAGACAGTGACCTAAATTCTAGTGGAACATGGAATAATAATATTTCAACTGGCAATCAAATTCATTTGAGAATCGTAAACCAACCAACCAAAGAATAATACAATTTGGGAAAAAAAAGAATCTTGAAAATCCATTACCTATCCATCCTGTAGGTGTTGCACACTCAATAAGCACACTTATGAGCATGAAAATAATTATTCCTTGTTGATGTGCCTTTATTAATTACCTAATTCTCCTGATTGTTACTGTTTCTATCCTTTACAGCTGTCCTGTTGCTTATCACAACAAACCACATATTGAAGGATTGTTGTAAGGAGACGCATTACTTAGCTACCCTAAAAAGTATTTACTAATACGTTAATCTTTAATTATTACTTTAATTTCTGATGGCTGTTTTTTAAGTAATGAAGTTTGCTATGTAAAATCTGCACTGAGAAACCTATCTTACTTAAACATTTGCTGAATTTCACATAAAAGCAGTCTGCTTCATGAAAATAAATTTCATAGCCATTTCCTGTTCCTAATTTCACTGACATGAATAAATTGAACTTTTATAGTATGATGCAACATTCATATTTTGCCTTGGAATGTACATATGTTTAGTAATCACATGTGCTCAATCTCACACATGTAGACACATCCAAATACAAACACATACGTACACACACACACACACACAGAAAGTACAAACAAACAAAATATACCAAAATTCATACATCCCTAAAAAAAAAAAGATGTTGATGACGGTAATCATATTGTTAAAGTACTGACCATCATCATCATCACTATTGTCATAAAAGCAACAATGGTAGGAATGCAATATGATTCAAGCATCAGAGTTCAATTCTTTGCTAACAGACATGTTCAAATTAAACTATCATTTAAGCATAAAACAAATTCCAAGATATACGACTATGCAAGGTTTGTTTCAGGAAACACTCCAAAATTCAAGTTAGTTCAACATTTCTAACTGACTGAAACTCTAAACTACAATCTACCTCTGGAACAACAGACTTAAAATAGCAACTAAGCAGAATATGCTTTTCTTAACAACTATACCTCTGAAATTCACAACAGAAACCTCGTTCTAAAACATTTTTCTCTACAAGGATATAAAGCACAATTTATCAGCAAATAATGATTATGCCAACTCTTAAAACTAGCGATAGAATAACAGAATTACCTTCCAAGATTGAATGTATCTGTACATGAGCTAACAATACTTTAGCATTAAAGAGCATCTGAGGCTGATTTTATAAATGCTAGGAGACTTTTACCACTCCTGTGCAATTAATGATGAGGTATACTAGACCTTTTATCATCTTAAGGTTGTCGAGCAGGTATTATAAAAACATGCAGAGGCGGAGCCAAACTTATCCACGAAGAAAACAGTATATAGTTGAAAAATACTCTCAATTCACACACGTAAGGTTAGTTTCTATAACCCGTATTTACAACGTTACTCCAAACAGGAATTCATCTACCTCCATCATGTGTTGCTTTTCCTAAATTTTAACTGCAAAGAAAATATATTGAAGATGTCCCAAATGGAACACTCAATAAATACTAATAATATAATAAGGAAGACATCTGACATACATGTTAAACAGAAAGTTTCACAGGTGTCTCAACATATTTTGATCTTACATTACACTTGCCGAATGTATATTTGGTCTCGTTTCTCTATCAACGTTAGTGCCAATGCAACACCTGCACAGATCTCGTCAAAGACAGGCCACCAAAGCTATCAAATTGCCTGAACAAAAGCCCAAGTACAAACAAGCAGCTGTTTGTGAGGTCACACACTGCTAGTTCTGTAATTTCGGTCATTGTTTGCCATGTATCTGCATTCACATGGTTTTTACTCACATTTTTTTTTTTTTTTTAAATAGGTTTAATTCAGCCAACGTGGAAGAATGTAGATCCACTTGTAGATGTACTGTGTGCAGTCTAGTCTAAATCAGAAAACGTAAACACCCCATTGATACCTGTCATCAAGCAAAAATCTTTGCCATCACAACAATGGGTAAATGGGTAAATACAGTAATTATGACTTTACTTGCACCAAACCACAAGTCTTTTTACCTTTGTCATCTTCAGTGGTACTTCTACTATCAAATAAAGTTATAGTAATGTGACCATATACCAAAAATACTTTAAAACAAATATAATTCAATATTTTTTTAACAACAGGCAAAAATTGGAGAAACTAACCAGTTCTGACATTCGAGGCTTAAGCATGTGCATAATTTAGATTTATCAGTATTAAGAATCTTATTTGTGCATACAAGTCCTAACAATGTGATATACCGGACCATGTCTAAACCACACAAGCAACCATGGTATTCTTACAATATCCTTTAAAGTGATGGTAACACACACATACAAAAAAAAAAAAAAAAAAAATGCAAATTACTCCAAAAAGTAGGACACCAGTAAGTAACTTACCCTAAGCGTGATTACTGTGTGTAGCATAATGAAACATACAAATGGCACAACATAAATTAAAAGCTACTTTTTGTATACGACTACCATCTCAACCTTAAACACTTTTCCATCGGTTTGCTTTGTCACAATGGCATGACAACAGAGCATCCACATAACCAAGCAATGAAGACACCTTAAAGCATGACAATGTATTACTCTCCTTTGACTCATGAACCATCATTGTATTTGTAAACACTGGCATTACAGTAACTCTCATCGATGAATCATATTAAAATCTATTTTCTTCCAAAAATATTAATTCACAGATTCAGTTAGGAAGCCAATCTCACTTTTAGTATTATCTTCAACAAAACATTACTGCCTGGAGTGAAGCATTCATTTTCAAAGGAGAAAGGGCTCTGTGTCAGTTTGTGATTAATTAACAAAGCAAGCTTATGGAAAAATGGTAATAGGGAAAGAGAAAGGGAGAGTACAATATAATATATATATACATACATACATTATATATATTACTTATATATACATTTTATATATATAAATATTCATATATATATATATATATATATATATATATATATATATATATATATATATATATATATAATATTTCTGAAGGATTTTATAAAATATTTTGTGGAAAAGTAGCTGTTATAGTTGATTTCATCTAATTTATCCACAAGATAATGATGACGTGGCACGTGTGGACACTAACTCCTCTCAATTGCCTGAAAATCAGTGTCTGGTATTGTTAGTTGTGAAAAATTTTCAAGCTATAAATTCAGTCACATCTTTATATAGATATACAAAGAGCACTTACACATTCATATACATACATCCAAAAAGGGCTGATTTGCACTGATGTAATGCAATGCAAGCACATGAAAGATAAACTTGTATTGAACACTAGCCAGAATGCACCGAGACAAGCAACAGGTTTTAAGTAATCATTCTTTCTCTCATTTATGTATCTAACACAGACACCTGGCTGTATAAACACAAGTAAAAGGTTTAATGATAATTTATTATTTATTTCCTTTTATATATACATATATATATATCTATATCTATATATATCTATATATATATATCTATATCTATATATATCTATATATATATATCTATATATATATATATATATATATATATATATATATATATATATATATATATATATATATATATATTTCTGAAGTATTTTATAAAATATTTTGTGGAAAAGTAGGAATTCAAAATGAAAGAAAGAATTCAAAATCCGTCGCTCATATGCGATTGATTAGATTTTTAGTAGAAGGTTGTTTTTGTGTCCTATTGCATAACATCAATGCAGATCAACATGTTTGGGATTTGTATGTGAATGTGTATGAAATATTTGCACATCTCCACATTCAAATATATTACTAATTTAATAGCTTGAATATCTATTACAAGTCCCTAAAAATATTAGACACTTTGACACCTTGATCATTGCCACATATCTATAAAACTTACCATTTTCAGTGGACAGATCAGAAAAAAACAGACTATAGTGGTGCACACACTTGATACATTGTTTTAATAAATTCTACCTACTTGAAGTTAATTAACGTCTATGGAATATACTGACCAAACTTTAAAGCTTCTTTTCATAAAATCTTTGCACACAACAAAGCAACTTCTATATAATACTATTAAATATTCTAGTGTAAGATATACATCCCAACAATTGTGAACTTTTTAAGTGTTTTTAAGTATTATGAACCCTATGAAAATGTGTGACATGGGTTGGATATTTCATTACAACTTTATGAGTCAATAAAACAACAAACATTAAAAATATTTACAGAAAATTTGCCGGTCATGGTAAACTATCAGCTTCATGTACGAAACTTTCAGCACAGAGGATTTATACAAAGTTCCAGAGTCTTTATTTGATTCTGGAATAACAGGAGTCTTGTTTCCAAAAAATTACATTTAAAATCTTTAACTTTAACCACTAAATATTAGATATCAATTTTCCATTAAAATACACTGAGGCCTCTTTAACTTACATCCCAATCGTGTGAAGAACACAACCTCCTGGAGTAGATAAGAAGGCCTTGGGTACATCTAAGAATAGTCCCTTTCTTAAAATTTTGTGATTATGAATTTGAACTTGCATCTTATCAATGCCACAATACAGCATTGTACAAATCATTACTCTAACAACATGGATTCTGAATATCAAAAAGAAATTAGTTTCTTGAGAATATAAAAAAAAAAGTGTAGAAAGGTGCTTTCAGACCTGGATAATATTGTAGCATATCATGCTTAATGGCAAAGTCAACCTTCTTCCATTTTTGATTGGTGAAAGTTATATGAACTCGCTAGGTAATCTCAATAATCTTAACTTTTATCTAATTTTCATTTGAATTATAAAAAAAAACAATAGATGATTTCTTAAAATACAATTCATAAAAAATACTTTTTTCCTATTCTTACTTAATACAAATAGATTAGGTACAATTTTAAAGAATTCTAACAATTATTTTCACATTTCCAAATAATTCTTAACTGAACCACACACAGATAAAAGCATTACCATTAATTTATAATTCTCTAATTCTCACAATATATGAAACCTACTCAAGAGTAACAATTAGATCATGATGAAACCCTGTATCAGACAAGTCAGATAAGGAAACCAGTGTTGGCTTTTCTGCATCCCTGGTCGCAGCCTCACCCTACGATGGGACAAACCTCCTCGCTTTGCACTAGACTGTGAAACCTGTGCCAGATGCTGAGGCTCCACATGCACACTGTCCCTCCTCCTCTGTGGAACTGCGTCTCCTGCAGAAAGATGGGAAGGAAGAAAGAGGGAGAAAAGGCAAAGTGAGTAAATTGAAGATACACGGTACATATATACAAAAAAGATGAGAACATGGTATTCACATGCAGGACTAGCTATGCATACGTTAGATTTCTCACCATTCTGTTGATGTCTCCAATACAAACATATGGTGAGTCAGGTTCTGTAGCCACGGCCCATTTGCTGTGGTCACGGTGTGTTGAGAAGCTTGTAGCAGCTGCTTTGGCTGACACACTTTGGACATTCACTACCCTGTACAACAAAGATCAAACCAAGGTCTGTAATAACAAACCAGATCATATTCTAAAATAATAAGCCATACCATGCTCTGATATTTATAAAAAAAAACAAAATCTAAAACAACAAACCCGTGTCAAAAATGAAGATTTCCCTTCTACAATAACATATCATTACTTCCAATTTCTGAGGATCTCTGGCTGCTGCTAATGAAACCAGGATTAACCCATTCACGCTGGGGTTTATATTTGCATAATGCTGCTCCCACCAGCTAGATAAGAAGTGTGAGCAGTGACTGAGTGCGAGAGATCATGACATGATAGGAAATATTCGCATGGAGTGACATCACGCCACCCAGTGCCAATGGGTTAAGATATAACCATTGTATTTTGCTTTCTATGACTAATTCTGATATTTAATACATGCTATTATTTATCAAATATGAGAGAAAAAATAATAATTAAAATGGACTAGCAATTCAAAAAAGTTAAAATGCTGATTCAAGTAAAAAAAACAAATCAGATCATAATAATAAGGTCAAAATCAGAAGAGGGTGTTTAGTAAAATGGTCTGGACTCCGTCTTTCTGGATACTAATCATCTCTGAAAACCGTGTGAAACAAATAAAGAATGGCAGGATACTTCAACAGCAATGGACTCTCCTCTAAGAAAATTTGAACATGTAGATGAATGATTACTCCCTTGCTCTCAGGTCTATACACAGATTAAAGATGTCAAAGAAATCATAGAGAAATTATCATGAACAATAATCCCAACTGCACAGTACAATTATCATAACTACAAATTCTACTTCTACCTATAACAGCAGTATCATTTTCTATATTTTTTGATGTGGTCTAAAATTCTTAATATGGCAAAAACACAAAACCAGTAGGGCTAACAGCAGTCCCAATACCATGACTACTGGTGCCTAGATTTGCATATCATTCTAATTCTGTTAAAAATCACAGAACTAATGTTGATACTCAGTCAAAATTGAAGGAAAATGAGTTAGTTTGATAGAGCTTTTAGCACGACAAGCCAAATTACGACCAGCTGAAAGTATACACTAAATTATCAGCAACTGATTGTTTACAATGTAAACACGCCGTATTTCACACAGCGCACAGCAACAACATCCATCCAGCTAAAACCATTCCTAATTAAATCATGCAAGAGGAAGTGCCTGTGTAAGGAGACCCTACACACCTGTACGAAGCATTACAAGAGGATGGGAGGGGATGTGGGCCGTTCCTCCAAGTCTCCACGGCTATGTTTGTCTTCAACACTGGTGCCACTAAACCACTGTACAGGTCTGTTAATATGGTGCCTTTGTATTAGTTATCTACATGAAACTAGAATAATTATCTAGTCTGTCAAAAAGGAGAGAAGGTTTTTTTTAAGTGAGCCTCATCTGTGCTATGGTCATGCAAATGGTATGAACCGCATACATACCCATCATTATAAAACCAATTCATTACTCATTAATCTAACTCAGTTCATAACAAATAAATGCTAAACCAGACCTTATATCATTCTCAGTGTACATGTGCATAGTGTTATAGCTTTCTGTGGTGCTTTATCTATACTTCTTACACACAACACTAACCACTTATTTAGAATATTGTGTAACACAAAGAGAAACAGTTCATACCATCATGATATTTCCTGTATTTCCCAAATGCCATAAAGTGCTTTCCTCGCTGGGAAATGAGATCAACAATCTTAAACCAGTGCGATGATTGAGGACGTTCCCCTCGGATGACCCTCTCCAGCATGGTAAATTTCTGTTCCAGGGCTCTTGGCATATTGAAGGAATATATGAAGGGTTCATTGTACATTAACAGCTGACCTGAGGAAAAAAAAAAAAAAAAAACAGAGGAAAATAAGTCCTACTTAATAGAAGAATACTGCAAAATTAAACATATCCCAAAGTAAGAATTCCAGTGATCTATCATAGAGGCAGTACTTACAGAACCTTATACTATTAACCCATTCCCGACGGGGGAATTCTAGCCTTGAATGTCCAAATGCCGGGGCGTTCGAATTATTAGGCCTAAATCAATTGAATGGCTGGCACAATACTGTGCCGCCCGGCAACTGGGCTTTTGAATGCGCGGTACACATGCTGTACCACCCGTCCTGTGTGGGTTAATGAGTACTTTACTGAATGTACACTACAATATATTCAGATCCTCACCAACATTATTAGCCTGGTGTGCAGGTAAGCTGATGCACAACATAGTCTGCCCATAATGTTGTCCTGAGGATGGGTATGAGTAGCCATCTTCTGGCGCAGGAGGGTACTTGGGCACCGAGTGAATGAGCCAAAAGCCCCCTAGTTCTGTCAGTAATACCACTCCTTTGGTGTGCCCTTTGGTGAAGCTTTTGGTATTGTTTGGAAACTCATCATTGTACATAATATATGCTGTATTCTGGAAACCAATGGGAGAGATAAATAAGAAAACATGAAATATAATGTCTAAGATAAAAAATATATATAAACATATATATAAATAAACAATGGCCAAATAACAGCAAAAATGAAAAGTGAAGCCTTACCCTAAGTCGCTCGGGATCATTATAGAGTCGACTAAGAGTCCAAGCTAACATGGACCGTTCATTGTTAATACTGATGTTACTAAGGACCCAGCCACTCGCTGAATCCCTGTACTGACTGAGGACACTTGATACTCCTCCGCTTTGTAGTCTGTTAGATAAAATAATCTCTATGTAAGTATGAAAAAAAGAAGAAAAAAGGCATATAATTTACCATATAAATCACACATAAAAGACATACTTATATCCAAATACGTAAATATATTTTGTCTTTAACAAACCTGCCTGCTGTCTCTGGGGTAAGATACATATATGCCGATCCTTCCCGCAGAGGGCCAAAGTCTGAATTCCTGTCTTTGGGCAATTTGTAGACAACAAATCTGCATAGCAAAAAATAAATTTCATGGATGTTACTCAACTTATAGACAACAAATCTGCATAGCAAAAAATAAATTTCATGGATGTTACTCAAGGAAAGGAGACAAAAAGATGAGTCACAGAAAAAATGGCTGTGAACAGAAGGATATGACACAAGGGATATTATCGTGACATCACCTCCATTCGTCTTTCCATACACCAACTATTTTGTTAAAGCCTTTTACAGTTCAAGAATCTTTGTTTACAAATATGGAGTAAAAAATCACCAGAGGGAGACTACTAAAAGATCACATCAGTTCATGGCAGGCTAAGGAGAGTCAGGACAGGTATTTATAAAGATTCTCCTGGATATTTCTGAGCATTTTTCTCACATGTGAAAAAA
>BOPN01001343.1:276669-279169 GCA_017312705.2 Penaeus japonicus
GCACGTCCACGCCTCTGCAACCGAACTAATGCAGTTCCGTTCAGGTTAACAAGAACGCGGATCGAGTTGCTATACACGCATTGATCCGAGGAACCTGTGCAATGTGCATGTTTGTGTGTGTGTGTGTGTACGTACGCGTGTGTGTGTGTCTTTCTGTGTCCGTTTGTCTGTTTGTCTTCTTCCATTTGTCTTACTGGTTCGCTTTCATTCTTTTTTTTTGTTTCTCTCTCTCTCTTTCACTTTCTCTCTGTCTCTCTCTCTCTCTCTCTCTCTCTCTCTCTCTCTAATAATTATGGATAGGATAATGATTATGATAATGATAATAATGATGAATTTTGTAATGATTATAATAATGATGATACTGATAATAATGATGATAATGATAATAATGATAATAATGATGATAATGATAATGATGATAATGATAATAATGATGATAATGATAATAATGATGATAATGATAATAATGATGATAATGATAATAATGATAATAATGATAATAATGATGAATATGGTAATGATGATAATGATAAAGATGAATATGAGGATAATGATAATAATAATAATGATGATAACAATGATAGTAATCAGGATAATGAAAATAATGGCAATAATAAGGAATAACAACAGTAACGATGATATGACAATAATTATAACGGTAATAATAGTGATACAGTGATATTGATAATGTGAATAACAATGATAAAATAGAAACAACAACAATATTAGTAATAACAGCAATATCAATATTGATGATAATATCTATAACAATAATAACAATAATAATAATAGTAATTAAATTTAGAATGATAATTAACAATAATTATGATGACGAAGATAACAACAATTATACTAATGAGAATAGTAGTAGTAGTAGTAGTAATGATCGTAATCATAATGATTATAACAATGATGATGATGATAATGATAATAGTAATAGCGGTCATGATGATAATGAAATAAAAATGATGATAGTAATAATGATTACAATGATAATGATATTTAATAAGAGTAATGATAAAGACAATAATAATAATAACATGAATACGAAAATGATGATATTTATGATAGTAATAATGATAACGGTAATGATAATAACAATACTGTTAATATCAATGATAATAATCTTAGTGAAAATGATGATTATGATAATGATGATTATAGCAATCATAATAACAATAGTAATGAAAATCATGGTGGCAAACCAACCATAGTAATGATGATGATGATGATTATAAGGATAATTATAGTGATGATAATAGTAATAATGATAATAATGATAATAGATGTGGATAATGTTAATGAAAATGTAATTTGAATATTCGGAATCGAGCGCGCGCAATCATACCAGAACATTCTCGTTGTTTTTTTCCGCTATCAGTCATTTGAAAATGCCAAAGATAGGAAAATAAGACATTTCATACATGTGAAAGTATAACAGTCTCAAGATAATTCAACCAGAAAAGAAGTTTAATTTCTTTTTCATTTATCAAGCATTGTCGGTAAAGAAGTTGAACGGAGACTTCCTGTTGCTTTCAGCGGTCGTGTTTTTTTTGTTTTTTTTTTATTTAACTAGCATCATTTATTGCATCATCCTTATTTCTGTAGTTAGGTTATCTTAATTATCATTATAGTAGCAATAGCGTTGTTCTTCTTGGAGCCACTGTTAACGGTAGTGGTGTTAGCAGCGTACCCGTTTTAAATGTCTTGATTTTAATTCAAACTTAAATGCTTGGCAGTAGTGCGTTCGAGGTTAGAATTTGTCTGGAAGAGGTGACGTTTTAGATTTTTGAAGGATATGTTGTACTAACTTGTGTTTATTTTATTTCTAATTTCATTATGAACGTTATGGACTATTGTCTGTACCCATTTGAATAAACATCTTACCTGGAAGAGGCAGTATAGTGACACGTATTCTATCTCAATTATGAGACGAATACCTCAAATTAAAGCTTTAGGCACCCTAAATTAATATTTTATAGAAAGATATCATCTCTCAGAAGCATAATCAGTCAAAACAAGGCATAAAATGAATATTTTCGTCTAAACTTGAACGTCAGTTGTTTTCTGTTTACATCGTGACGTCACAGTTGCATTCCGCTCGCACTTTCAAACTCAGCTGAAGTCGTTGGAAGGCAACCCGCTGATGGTTGTGGCACGGATTTTCACCATTATAATCGTCTAGAAGACATTAATAACCACGAAGGACATACAGCCAAGGTGAGACAACATCTTTCTGTGGTTTGTTGTTGATAAATTACGTGAAGTGTTTAAAATAAATGTATAATTTTGACTTCTTATCAGCCGATGCTCCGACTGTTCGGGAGGGCGGAGATTTTCCCGGGAATTTGCATCTGTGATTTTTTTCGTTTTCGGAAAGTTTTCGACACTTTTTCTTTCCCTTATATCCAAAGTTCTTCGTCTCTGCTAGGATTATGTTGGATAGTTGCTTAAAAAAAACAAAACCAGAATTGGGGAATAGTGATAATTAAATAAGACT
>BOPN01001343.1:284169-286669 GCA_017312705.2 Penaeus japonicus
GAGAATTTTAATAAACCGATTTTTATTTTTTACTCTTCATATTCTGATGAAAACGTCTGCTTTTTGTCCTTCATAATCTTTTCTTCTTCACTTACATCTGCTTTTCTTTCTTTCTTTCTTTCTTTTTTTTTGCTTCGCTTCTCCTCCTGCTTCACATCCTTGTGCACTTTGAGCTTCTTCGTCTTACCTTCATTTTCCTCGCTACAGTAGGTTTTTCATATATACTCTTTCTGTTACTGTTTGTACTTGCGTAGGGCTATGTCTTTGCCTCCTTGTTTTCATTTGATTTTCATTTTTATTGTGTATGTTTGTATAACTGAGTATAATTCTTCCCTATTCCTATAGTGTGTATATATGTCATGTATGTAAATATTTGAATAGAGTGCATGTACATTATTTATGGTTTTCAAACATCTTGGCTACTTTTGTCAAATAGCCAAGCTTCAGCAAAGATCAAAAGACACTGGATGTATGTGAGCTGTGTTTACTTCTTTTAATTACAGTTTTGATGGATTTTTGTATATAGCTTTTCCACAAACCTAGACTGGATTGTTATCCTCACATCCATACTCTTGGAAGAGTTGGTAGGTAAAATTAGTGTCAAGGATGGGTATGGCATTCATACTTAAAACATTTTAATGTAGTGTAATCTACAGTTTGATGGTATGCTTTGTGATTGTTTACTCTATCCACACTTTGATCTAATGATGAATTATTCAATAAACTCTACTTATACATTTCCAATAAAAGTCTGACACTTGAAGTTTTATGCGAGTTTCATCTGCAGGAAGTTTGTGGGTTTAGGATTCTAGTACCGTTTTGGGAAAACTTGTATACAAATGTTTGATTCTGTAGATTGTCAAAGGTTCATGGGATGTTGATACTAGTCTTGGTGTTGATAAACAGCACTTGTTTGTTTCCCCACCTTCAATTCTCATTTGTTTTAAGGTATTAAAAGTTTTCATCTCATATTCCATTATATTGCTGTACAGATGGACTCATCACTAGCCACATTCCTTTGTACTTACATTTTATTTTGCCAGGTATATTTCTTTTGTATTTTAATAAAATAATCTAATGAAGTTTTTATATCATTGTCCTTGATGTGTTAAGCCAGTGGTCTTCTGTGTGAGAGGGAGTTCATCAATAATCAGAGAACACAATAATGTATGATTTAGTTCCTTCATATATTTTTTTCTGCTTTTCATTGTGGTTTATGGCTTATTAGGTTCTCTTGGAATAAAATAGTGAAATACATTGTTTTAAGTTAAGAATAGAATTACATGCTTGAAAATTTGTAATGTCCCTTTATTATGATTTACAATGACTGCTAATATCTATAGAGAGCTATGAATTCAGTGTTTTTTTCTTTTGTATTCTCAGTCTTTCCCCTTTCTCCCCTTGTTGTCCCCCCTCTGTATATCTCTCCATCTTTCTCTCCTTTTTTCTTTCTCTAAATCTAGCTATCTATTTATCTATCAAGGATTTTGTCCAGTCTGATACTTGTTTTCCCCAAACTTCTTTATCATCAAGTTACCCTATATTTATAGGCTGGGATGACTGGATGTGATGATTCGTAAGCTATATATATATATATATATATATATATATATATATATATATATATATATATATATATATATATACGTTTTTGGTCAAATTGTCTCTTAACTTAAACCTTTTTTTCAAATCTTTGTGCGAAAAGGTAGCTTTCAAGTATATTGGAATACTGCCAATATTACACTCGTGGTCGAAGTAAAAACAGGTCAGGACTCCACTTAGCGAAAATGCGTTTGCACTGCTCAACATAACGTGTGACTAGCTCAATCGCTCATGTGTCACTGCTAGACATATTTCAAAGGAAAAGAGAATGAATTATATAAATTATGTCTGGAAATACGGATGCTTATTTATGATTTTAATGTGGATCCACATGCCCAGCACATCACTAACTAATTCGTTGTTTTAGTATTTTAATATAGTTACTGTTCAAATGTTGCTCAACCCATTTTCTGTATTACCGATTTCGCAGAATGGAGTCACGAGGCTCCGCCCCTTCCTGTCCTGACCTGATGCTATTTAGATCATGGTCAGGTTGACTGCTATTTTCTGATATATTGGGTAGGCTAGGGGTCGGCAACCCAAAATCTGTAAAGAGCCAGTTTCTTCAAATTTAGCAGAAAAATGTTGCCTTTGGAGCCCCAGTTTAAATTATGAACAGAAATATCAAACGCTATGATTATCTTCGTCTATTTTCGCATATGGGAGAGACAAGAAAATTAAATATCATTTGTTAATAATTGTAATATTTATAATGGTGATAATGAAAATTATTAAAACGATAATGATTATAATGATGATAATAATTACAGTTCTGTATTATATTTATGAAACCCTTCCTGTACAGTACTGGTTAGAAGAGGACCTAGCAGAGACCTGTGCCATCTACACCATGGCTCTGTGACTATCTATACCAGGTCTCCTGAGAGAGATGCAGGCT
>BOPN01001343.1:306669-308889 GCA_017312705.2 Penaeus japonicus
GGTGGGGGGGGGGGGTATTGCGGGAAGAAGATAAAGGGGGAATAAAAGAAGGAAAGAGGGGGAGGACTGAGGTCAGTAGCGAGGGGAGATGACCCTGGCTGTCCTACAGTGGTTGTCATGGCAACCATGTGGTCACGCGTCACATGAACAGCGAAGAATACACGTTTTTACATGTGTACGTGCTTTCATGTTGTACAGTTCTTTGAATCTCTACCCGCAGGCATATGTTCGCACGCGCCTATGTTCTTCAAGTGCATACCCGCATGCACTCGTTGATATGTATTTCGATACACGTAATGTTCATCTTGCTATATTATATGTTAAATGTGGACTTGACACAGCTTAGACAAGTGTGCGAATTGATGGATGTCGTGTTATTGTTTTGCAAAAAAAAGAAGAAATAAATTGATTTTTGCAGACTAAGTGAACATGTGCGTGAGTGATGCCGGTTCTTGGAATAAATCACTCATTTATTGACCATGTTAGGAAAGAGTGGTTGGGTTGGGTGGTGGTGGTATGGGGGGGAGGGGGGCATGTTTTATTTTTCGATCTCTTTCGTGACGTGATTTTGCGGTTTCTTCTGCGTTTGAAGTTCGCCGTCCGAACGAACGAAAAACGGGTTCGTAGAGTGAGTGGGATTAGATGATCTAACGAGATGTATGTTTTTTTTTTTTTTTACCCCGCTATAAAGTGTTGGTCCACTTTGGTATGGCTTAGGAATCAGCTGGTAGGTAGTGCGCGTGCGGGTAAACCGAAATAGAATAAACCGAAATATAAAAGAAAGAAGAAAAAGAAGAAATCCCTAGGTGGATGGATGTCAAAGAAACGGTTTTACAAAGTATATGAATGTGTGCATGTGCTGCTTCAGAACATGGACGTTAGGATGCTGTTGAAACATTTCGTGAGGCATTTGCATACAGGTCGCAGCTGATACTCTCTCCCCTTTTTTTAAACAGTTCCTTCTTTCGCAACTTCCAAATCCCTCCTATTAGATTAAGAATGACGAGCTCAAAAAAAGAGAAGCTAAAAGAGTAAACGAAAAGAAATACGAAACAAGATAAAACAAAAACGGTCAGATATTCTCTGCGACAGCGCGCCCGCAATGGAGAGAGAGGCAGAGAGAGAGGCAGAGAGGCAGAGAGAGAGGCAGAGAGAGAGGCAGAGAGAGAGGCAGAGAGAGAGGCAGAGAGAGAGGCAGAGAGAGAGGCAGAGAGAGAGGCAGAGAGAGAGGCAGAGAGAGAGGCAGAGAGAGAGGCAGAGAGAGAGGCAGAGAGAGAGAGAGAGAGAGAGAGAGAGAGAGAGAGAGAGAGAGAGAGAGAGAGAGAGAGAGAGAGAGAGAGAGAGAGAGAGAGAGAGAGAGAGAGAGAGAGAGAGAGAGAGAGAGAGAGAGAGAGAGTACATCCGCGACCCGACTACTCCTGAATTCCGTCCGGAGAAGGACCCGAGGTAAGGACTCACGCTGATTGACACGGCGACCGGGCTGAACAGCGGGGCTTGAACAGCGGGGCTTGAACATCGGGGCTTGAACATCGGGGCTTGAACATCGGGGCTTGAACATCGGGGCTTGAACGCCGGGGCTTGAACGCCTGGGCTTGAACGGCAGGGCTTGAACAGCGGGGCTTGAACAACCGTTTCCAGGAGAATAAAGGGGGACGCAGGGCCGGAATGGGCAAAGGGGGAAGAGGGATTTTTATATGTGTTTGTATCTTTGCTTGATTCCTTTTGGTATGGCGGATTGTAGTGTATGTGTGCGTGTGTGGCGCCACGTGAGGAGGCATAAGGTGTAACAAGGAAGAGCTTGTTTACGATATGGTATATATATATATATATATATATATATATATATATATATATATATATATATATATATATATGGATATAATGTGTATGTATCTATATATTTGTGTATATACATAAGTATCGTTGTATGTATGTATATTGTATATATGCATGTATACATAAATACACAATTTTATACATTTTTACACACATGCACATGAAAATACACACACACGCACGCACGCACGCACACGCGCACGAACGCATACATATACATATATACACATATATAGACGTATGTATGTATATATATATGTATTTATATATATTTATTTATACATATACATATACATATACATATATATATATATATATATATATATATATATATATATATATATATATATATATATATATGTGTGTGTGTGTGTGTGTGTGTGT
>BOPN01001344.1:5224-12724 GCA_017312705.2 Penaeus japonicus
ATATATATAAGTACACCCACAACCACACACAGGGTACTATATCTTAAATTCAAACTTACAGTTTGAGTAGTAATCACATGACGTTTCTTAGACCTGTAAAATCTAGCAACACCTTTGACGCTGATGTTGTTGCTCTCAGTAGCCCCAGATGTAAATATGATCTCTTTCTTATCTGCTCCAATGAGTTCAGCAACTTGCTAGTAAATATTCAAGAAAAAAAAATATTAATCACTTCCACCAACAACTTCATATATACCATTTTATCAACAATTTCAGGATCTTCAATTTCAAGCAATATGCAAAAGTAGAAGAAATACTTTGAATTACCTGTCTGGCTTTCTCCATGGCTTTCTCACTGTCCCAACCATAGGCATGAGTGCGAGAATGTGGATTTCCATACTGATGAGTAAGATAAGGCAGCATAGCATCTAGTACACGAGGATCTAGTGGGGTGGTGGCCTGGGCATCAAGGTACAATGGACGCAGTTCTGTATCAACTGGTTCTGCTGCTACTTTTTGAACTGGGGAGGAACCTGTATAAGAAATCATATTTCATAAATCTATGTTATGATATAAAAGACCTAAACAAAAGGTAAAATACAAAATAAAAGAACATGATTTTGGGCACTGTGAGCTGATATGAACCTACTACAATTATTAAATGTTCGATAGTGATGTTTTGTGATGCTTTTGAGTCTTTCTTTCATGAATGCTACATCAATATTAGAAATGGTAACTATTTGTCATGCTCTTCTCTACTTTTGGGGACAATATCATCACTTCAAATGGTCAAAGTTAACTAACACTACTATAGATGTACAGAACACATCATATACAGTTAATTAATACAAATATTGTTAGAATTCCTTTTTTTATTAATAATGACCTGACTAGCTTCATTTCAGCTCACTGGGTATTCATTCTAGTAAATAAAACAGCACTTACGCAATACAACCAAAACATGACTAGACAATTTCTTACCTAGAAACCTGGTGAAAATGCCACCTGTCTTCAATGTTCTCCCTTTAAACACACTCCTCAAGCCTGAGGAAACAGTGCTGCTCAACACAGAATGAACAAGCATCATTCTAGTTTCTTCTGCGGGACAGAACGCGACGAGAACGGGGCGGGCGCTGAGCGGCGTGTGTTACGTCTTCAGCTGAAGGTGTTTACATCACACGTCGTTCTCGTAGCCGCGCCGGATCCGGATTCGAGATGCGGGTCGGTTGTTTACTCGCTTCGGCGTTCGTGTAAAGATTCTGGAAAATGCGGATTCACTAAAGCCTGATATAGACAGACTTATCTTGAAAAAATTACTTTACTGCCCTTCAAAAAGTGCCAGGAAGAATGTTTAATGCTTGGTGAATTACTGAAAATTTTTCCTGTCACACAAACACCATATGATGTTGAAGCCATTTTCGTGTTGAGTAACAGTTTGTTCCTAGAGGCTGCTGCACATTATTGTTATAACTGACAGATATACTTCCTACATAGCTAGGTAAGGATTAGTCAATGTCTTTCATAACGGATCTTTTCTTAAAAATATGTTGCCAGTGTTCTCTCCGCATCCACAGCAAATTCTGATCTGCATGGAAGCTCATGAGTGAGGAGTTTCCAACAGAAAGTCAAGCCTGTGGAAGAAGTTTTTTTTATTTTTTTTATTATTTTTTCTTGGGGGGGGGGGGAGGTATTGGCTAAGGTTCATTTGGCAGTCACTTACAAGGAAAACTTTACATGGAAACGACAGGATGAACAATTGTAAAACACATTCCTTCTATGTCACTTATTTTGCAAATTGAAAATAACTTTATTAACCCTATGACGACGGTGCGTCACACCCGTGTGACACAGCCAAACTCCCAATGCCGGGGCGTCAAGCCAGTATGACGATTTTAATGCAATATTGCAATCGCCCGGCATTGGGGTCTTCGCGTAGCGAGTGCCCCGTCGGGAAAGGGTTAATACAGAAGAAAAATATATATTAAAGTTACTTTAGGTGTGCATTTCATGTGTGAAGACATTTCGGCTTTGATGTGGCACAAATATTTTTTTTTGTCCTATAAATATTATTTTTTCTGACCTTAAATAACCAAACACTAAAAGAACACACCATACCTAAATCAAAGAATTACTTCACAAAGTCAAGGTTACCGTAAACTTATCACAGCGATAGCTGTAACTACAGCACCCCAGTAGTACACACCCATACTGACGTGGCCGCATCCAAGTGCAGATGTGCAGTAGAATTTTGGGGAGAATATCTTGGTTGGCACTTGCCAAGCTCCGTAGTCTGTGGACCAATAATCTTCGGTCCAACCCACTGGTGGTGCTGTGACAAGTGATCACTGCTTTTATTTTTGCCAGGAAAAGAAGAAACAAAACAGAAATCTATTTTATTTGGATGTGAATCACTTTGGCAGTGCGTATTTAAAAGGCAACTGGCCTTCCATTCTAGAATATTTCACTTTAGTATTCAATGCTGTTGTGCCTTAACTTCACATAATCTGGCCCATGTCACGCATTGCAGCTCATTTTCTAGCCAGACATTTGCTGTACTTTCCACAAATAGTCTGTAGTTTTTTAAGCATTATATGAAAGAAAATTTGCTTGCCAGATCATTATCGGTGAGCTGAGCCATTGGTAAGATGGATACTTGAAAAAAAATAGAGGAAATCATGTTTGACACTGATATTATTGAAACATACTCACTTCAGTATTATTTTCAACAGGTGATAATGAATGACTCCACATTGGTACGTGAAGCCCACGAGGCTTTTGTGACGGGACACACAGGCTCAACTGCTATTGATGTTATTTTAGCAATTTTTCCTGTAATACCTGCATCTCTTCTTGCCGCTAGTTTTGTCAAGGGACGTATTGGGTGGTAAGTATCTTCGTTTTCATCTGTTTCTTCATCTTCATCTATGCCCTCGTCTTCATCCTCTTCCTCATTTTCATCCTTATCCTCATTTTTCATCTTTATCCTCTTCATGCTTTTTCTAATCCTTGTTTTCCTCTTCATCTTCAGTTTCATCATCATTATCATTATATTGTGTTTTTATCTAGCCTTTGTGAAAAGGCAAGAATTATGACATACCAAACAGATTATTCTCAGTGGTTGAACTGAGTATTTTAAATTGTATTATATCATGTTTGTCTCTGCATCTCTATGCTCATTTTAATATTAACTTTTATTAAAAAACATTCATCTATTGTTCCTAGTTTGTAAGATTATCAAAGTAACACCATTATATTACCACAGAAATTTTTCACTCAATTATGGGTTATCTGACCCGTGCTCACATTTTTTGTCTTTTCCCATTACAGGCTTTGGTTTTTTATAGATAGTTTCTTACTGGTTGTTCCACCTACACTTGGATTTACAGTACTGGCAAACTACACTCTGGAAGTGAGTGCAGTGCAGATATTACTGGCTGGTTTAGCCCTACTATGTTCATCTCATCCATTACAAGATTCTGTTCTTGACCGTTCAAAGGTTTGTATGAAGCTCTTGTCATTAATTGTTATACTTAACCCTTTCCCGACGGGGCACTCGCTACGCGAAGACCCCTATGCCGGGCGATTGCAATATTGCATTGAAATCGTCACACTGGCTTGACGCCCCGGCATCGGGAGTTTGGCTGTGTCACACGGGTGTGACGCACCGTCGTCATAGGGTTAAACTTTGTAAGTATAAGAAATTGATATTATTGGACAGAGATACTTCAAAAAATGAGTTTAAGATTTCAGTTATTGGTTAGTTATTTTTTAATGTAATATTTTTCTCTCATATAAAGAAAAAAATATTAGCTATTAAACAATGTTTCAGTTTATTGTACATCAAATTATTTCAAGTATTGGTATGTATTTTTACCCATGTTCAGGCAGAGTAGGTACAGTCAGGGTATATGAAAGGCCAACAGTATAGTCAGTTGCACAGATAATCAGAGCACCTACAGAGGATTATGCACCTATGCTACACACCTTGTAACACTGTGTCATATGAGGTTGCCAAGAATCATTACTGTTATGTAGCAGCTGGCAGTCAGTATGTTATAATTGTATGAGATGACACTTTATTAATAAGTGGACAAAAGAATCTGAGTAGTATAATTTAAGACAATGAGTGAAATGTATAATTTATAGAATAATTGTTTTGTGACCAGACACTCCCCTTCATTGCATCCATAGTAAAAAATACAATAAAGTCTTTGCCATCACCTGTTCTCTTTTACAAGTGATCATATGGCATTTTAGCATATTATTATTCTAATAGTATGCCATTAATGATAAAATATATCAGTGCAGGACTTAAACATGTATAAAACTAACATTCCAGTATGCCTCTGTCTCCTTCCTACCTTTCCACTCCTTTTGATAACACACCCCGTCTTCCCAAAACTTCTATGTGTATGCCAAGTCATGCAGGTCATCATGAAGATATGCAGCTATCTGTGAATATGTGTTAACCCCCGCTCACCATCATCTACACACAATAAAATAGACACCATTATTCACTCTCATGTATCTTATTGTTATCAGGTGCAGAAGACTATCCTGACTATGTTGTTGGCTTCTCTTCTGTCCCCGACTGTGCAGTTTAATCATAGGCATAGACCAATGCATTGATAACTCAGATAATTACATGATTTGGACTACACAGCACTGAAATTGTAAAAGTAGGCTATATAACTGTAATTATGAAAATGATGATAAACCATAATTAACAAACAAAAAACAATGAATCAATGGCTACGATCTCCAACCCAATGCAGAGTTTAGGTTTTGTCCATGCTGTACCTAATTAGGGTATTATTTGGATTAGGGAAGACTTCTATTCCAATTTGAAGCCAGGGTTGTTTTCCATGCCTAAATCAGAGTTCAGGTCAATACAAATGCTAGCTGATGATTACCACAGTAATGTGATTTGTCAAATTATTATGCCTTTTTGATTGCCATTTTCAAAATATATTTTGTCTTTGTTTTTGTGTTTCTTTCAGCACTTGGCATGTTTGACAGCAATGAGAGCAATATTGAATGTAAATACAGCTGTTGCCATATTGGGTGTGGATTTTCACAGTTTTCCAAGGAGGTAAGGAAATAACAATGATTTTTAATTGATTTATTGTTTGTGATATGAATTTGAAATCTTCAGTAATTTGTTAAGGATACCCAAGTGTTTTATTCATTATCAAAAGACAAATGGTGTGTTTCTGGTGCTTATTTTTTTATTACATCTGTCAGATTCGCCAAAACAGAAGAATATGGATATAGTGTCATGGATGTGGGAGCTGGAGGATTTGTTGTTGTGAATGGTTTTGTCGAGGGTCGCAAGAGAAGGTGCTATAAGTAAGTTCTTTATGCTTCCAAAAATTTTATTATAAAAGAATGGAAACACAAAAATTTCAGTATGACCTTGTGTGTCTTGATGCTGTAAAGTTTTACAGGTCATGTGTTAGATTTTCTTCCACCTCTTCCTCTTTCTCCTCTTACCCCTCCACTTTAAAGCATGTGTTTTATCTTTAATAGAGATGCCAGACATGGACATTATACACTGCAGAATCACTAAATATAACTTGTCATTTCATGTTGCATTTCCTTTTTGTTCAGGTCTGTGATGATTGATGCTGCTGTCCTTGCCATTTTGGGTCTCTTGAGAGTCATGTTTGTACAGGCTTCTGATTATCAGCAACATGTAACAGAGTATGGGGTGCATGGTAATTTTTTCTTCACACTGGCATTTATTAAGGTATAACTTTGTGTTTTTATGTATATGACTTGCAGGGATATTCCTATTGGTGTAATATATTCAAGTTAAATATTAAGAATAGGTAAAAGATAAGAGTTGTACAATATTCATGTCATTCTAGAAATTGGTTTGGAAAGTAGTTAGATATAAACAAATCAACTGATATTATGTGTGTGTGTGTGTGGGCGCGCGCGTGTGTGTGTGCATGTGAGTGTACGCATGTGCGTGTACGCGTGTGCGTGTGCATGTTTTGTGCGGCTGATTTAGCTATATTGTTAGCTATAAAAACTAATTGTTCTATCCCTTTTTTCTTTCTAGGCTACTTGTTCATGGTGGGTGTATCACCTTACCTGGTCTTCAGGTACTATATTAGCAACTTTGCTGTGTCTGTGCCATCACATTTTATTAACTGCTGGCAATCTTGGTTCGTGGACCTTGAGTAATGCTCCAAGAGACAATCTCCTTACTGCAAACAGAGAGTGGATTGTATCAATGCCAGGTTATATGGCAGTCTATTTCTTTGGTACTGCCATTGGGAACTACATATTCAAGAGGAGGTAAATTGCTCTGTACTTTACAGTTAACTCATTTGATTTGTTAAGTTGAAAATTTATTAGCTTGAAAGAATAACCATGCTTGATAAGGATTTAATGTAATTACATCAAATTACTAATAGTTTGTAAATAGAATAGGTTAGAGCATAGGCCTGTAGAGTAGAATAAATCAAATTAAGATTGTTAAATTGCAAGCAGTAAAGTCAAGCTACAGAAATAAATATTTCATATTAAAGAAAGCCTTTTGAATATGAAAAGATAATTTGTTTTTTTTTATTTCCAGAGAAGAGGGGAAGAAGCTTACTGCCCCCTTCCTTGTGATTGCCGCCGTCTTCAGCATCAGCTTGGTCGTGTTGGGCCGTTGCGTGGACCTGCCATCTCGCAGGCTTGGCAACCCCACCTTTGTTACTTTTGTTGTGAGTATGAACTTCTAGAACACTTTGAGACATAGTAATGTTCCTTTCCATCCATCTGACTTGATAGATGACATGCAAAAGCTCTTGAAATTTATCTAAACCTATTCATAAATATTGGAATAATTTTGATATTCTGAAGTACTGCCAATTGCTTAGAACACTTTTTTTTTTTTTTTTTTTACAAAAACTTATAATATCTGAATTATAGGTTAGAATAATATACCAAAGTACTAACTTTAATAAACACAAGAGAATGCCCTATACTGTATGATTCTCCTGACTTGTAAAATTCGTTTTTGAAAGGAATCTATTAGTTCTTAGCTTTCAGATTGGTCATATGAAAGACCAATGCAGATTAGCAAGTGTGGCCTCTGTGATAAAAAATAGTTATTATACGAAGAAATGATGAGTAGATACTAACTCTTAAGATCAGTTCACAGCAAAAGTTTGTGTTGTTCTTTTACCTTCATAATTTCTTATATATCTCATCAGTTACGCTAAACACCATTTTGCCTTGATAAACCGTTTTATGTGTATATTAGCATTTTGTTAATATTATGCTCTATAATCAACTTTTGGTTAGAATCTGTTAGCATTAATTTCATTTTCTATTATATAAATTGTATTGTGTGCACATATATGGTAAAAATAAAAATTGCAATAAAGCATATAATGAGCAAACTATTTATCTTCCTTCCAGATGACATACACATCAATAGGTTTCGCAAGTTTTTCACTGATAGAGGAAACACTGTCACCCGTATTATGTGTTCCACCCACT
>BOPN01001344.1:15224-27724 GCA_017312705.2 Penaeus japonicus
GCCACTTTCTATGTCTTTTTTTTTTTTTTTTTGGCGGTGCCCTATTCCAAAATAAAATAGTGCAGAAAAAAATCTAATGTAGATGTGTGTGGATGACGTTTAGGTACAGTTGACTTGCGGGACTTCAGGCTATGACAGTATACAAGTGCATATTATTCACGAAATAGAAAATTAAGATCTACAAGTCAAAATCAAAACTTCACGTTAACGTCACTTATAATATATTAAACAACTCACTCATATACAGTAATTCTGTAACATTCATCTTCCGGCGACCCTCACTGGGCATGGCATCAAGAGGAACCATCTTGTCGTGGTTCGGGGACTTGAACTCCTTTCTTGAAGGCCTGGAGATGGCCCTCACGGCCTTAACCCATTCATGCCGGGGGCATTCCAGCCTTGCATGTCACAATGCCGGGGCTCTCGAACGCATAGGCCTTAAAACCCAAGGACAAGCAAGTCAAGATGATAATACTCGGTTTCCCGGCCTTACGAGAATTGAATGCCTTAACCTTTCATCCTCAGCCAGTTATTAGGGTTTCCTGCCTCCTGAAGGTGGAAACCCCAGCCAGAGGAGTGGTCACAATTTAGCCCCCCCCCCCCTCCCCGATCAACTTGACGGAACAAATCTTTGTGATCAAAGAATGTAGCTAAACTTGCCTTGAGTAATCATGAAAACAATTTAGTTAGTCATAGATCAGAGAAAGGAAATCACAACCTCGTACTGTGTTCGGTGCAACTTTGTGGAACAAAATATTTTCGCCATATTCTAAAAATACACAATGTGAAATTCAATGTATCTTTGTTCATACAAAGGGGAACATGCTTGAAAAGTCGGCTTCTCCAGTGAGACACAGTCTAGTTTGAATTTCGAAGGCACAAGCTGCACCAATTCTTATGAAATTACTATTAATTTACATAATGGTGTTTGGAATCATCCGTGATTTTAGTGCATTGGGTAAGATCGTATTTCCTTAAAGGACACATATCACAGAACATGTTACAAAAGGAAAATAATTTCATGAGGGATATATTTTTAGGTCTACTCTTCTGATGTTATTTTTTTTTTAATGGATTCAATAAATTATTTTCATAATAAGTATTTACCATATTTTTATCCAGGATAACTAATTATGTCTTTGGGAAACACTACGCTATGAATATTGTAATTTCATAAGTATGTGAACATACACGAGACTCGGACCAAACCCGTTCTTCATACAGTGTTGATCTTCAATGATCTCTTGCACTCGAGGGAGTGAGCTTGTTCAGAGATTTGCAGAGTTTTGCAAGGGGAAGTCCTTGAATGACATGATCTTTCAACAAAGTCGACGCACTTAAGACAGCTGCGTGAATCTTCCCTTCGGACATAAGGTACATAACAGACACCACAGGGTATGAGCCACTGACCAACGACCAACGCCATCGGGCTGGTGACGAGGTGACGCCGGTCGCTTGCTCCGTAGGGGCTGGAAGACCTGGGGGCAACCCGGCAAACATTCACTTACTGTAAACACAGTTCAGATGAGGCAACTCTAAATAGATAAAATAAGTTGGGTCATATTTATGAGAACCGGGTGGACTTTCCCATTGCAATTGATATGGAATTAACAGAAGAAAGACTGTCGCCGATCGTCTGCATGTAGAACTGCCTATTACCATTTCCGCTCAGTTGTAAACACATATAGAGGTTAATAACACTGCCACTAAAAGAAAGGAAAAACTTGCGACGTTTCGAACTTTTTCATGATTCATTTTTTGGATTGCTTTCGCCTGAAGAGGAACTTTCATGAAAAAGTTCGAAACGTCGCAAGTTTTTCCTTTCTTTTAGTGGCAGTGTTATTAATTCTGTTATGTGCACGTTACTGTGTTTTTTGTGATTCACATATAGAGGTACATGGGTCCAAGACTTGACTCTGTTGTTGGCAGACAGCCACTGTGTAGTGACAGAAACCGAAAGATATCTCTTAATTTAATTTCAATAATGTAGACGTTAGTGTGTGTGTGTGTGTGTGTGTGTGTGTGTGTGTGTGTGTGTGTGTGTGTGTGTGTGTGTGTGTGTGTGTGTGTGTGTGTGTGTGTGTGTGTGTGTGCATTGCGATTAATTAATTAAAGACATAACATTTGCTTAACTTTTGTAAATAAAAGTTGTGACGTGCCTTTCTGTGTAAATGGAAAAGCATTTCACGCTGTTGTTATACGAATCTAAATTGTGGTTAAAACACATTAATATACTGTATATGTAGTGCATGAAACATTACATACTGAGAAGACAACGAGCAGTGGAATTTGCCGTATGGAGATCGGGTAGACTACCCTCCTTCGCGCGCATTCATTAGAGCAATATAACGAAATAATCTTAATTAGGTGGGGCGAAGAAACACTGTCCCATACCATGCGGGTGACAGATGGCACTAACTTATCCGACATGATTGATATCCACATTGCTGGAAATGAGATGAAGTAAATAAACACGTAATTCCCAATCGCCTAGACTTCAGCAGCTTTACTTGTCGATGAATCCAAGACTCTGTACATGATTTTTAAAAAAATACGCAATTAAGATCACGCGTGTGAGTTAGTGCCCACAAATTTAAAGTAAAGGTTCTTAGTCTGGGGTCCGCAGGAAGTTTTCCAGGGGTAGTTAGGTGGTGACGCGAAAGGAAAGTCAAAGATGGAGATCTCGACATGTCCGAACACAGTGAGGCACTTCCTACATAAAAAGACACTGGAAAACTAGATTTGGTGCAGCTTGTGCAAACACTCATAATTTCTCTTCGGATGAAGTTGCAGTCTTACTTCCCCGAACTGGGTGAGGTGGAACCAAACTTGATTAGAAACCTATTCATTGTTACTGTGCATTTTCTCTCTGATAACATGAAAGAGGAATTCTTAGTGTTGGTGGACGACTCTGTTAAAGAAAATTAATTTGAAAGACTTTCCCTAACCAAGTTATGATCTAAACTGAGTGCTGATGTTGTTCTGAACTCTTTACAAGGATTTAAAACAATGTAAAACATGAAAATTAAATATCAAGCACGGGTTAATGTGGAGCATGACCTTCGAATGTGCCTGTCTAATACTGATACTTGACCCGATAAACTTGTTTGCACTAGATAGATACAGTCTTCACATATGCAATACTAGTTCATTAACAGATGTTAATATAGTACAGTTTCGCTCCAGCATAAATTGCTTGTGAACTTTATGCTTCTGGTTAAGGATACGTGTATTTTAGACGAGTTCTCAACCTTTTTTCCTGTTAAATGCTCCCAACGTTATAAGACCATCCTATCCATATCCCCCTTAATCTGACATCGAATATATAATGGCAATATAATAAGACTAATTAAATATACAATGACAATTAAACCTTGAGCGTCCATACCATGGTGCAGTCAAGAGAATGTACCTTACGTGTGTGTAAATCAGATTCGTATTCAGAGGCGCTTTTTTTAAGGAGTTTTACGCCGCATTACATTCGATCATGGGATAATGCTACCTCAAACGTAGAATCGAGATTTTTTTTTCTTTTTATTATTTTTATTATTATTATTATTATTATTTTTTTTTTTTTTACAATTTCAGTTTTATAGATATAACTGAATATTTGATGGCATATTGTTTTTTTATTACGAGTCTGACGTGCATATTTGCAATTTTATTGTTTCACACTTGCATACTTTGCCATGATTCAAGTAAAACATTTCATTGTTTCTTTTTTTTAATTACTAGTCTTAAATTTGATATGATATGATATGATAATATGATAATAATGATAATAGTAATAATAATAAGGGTAATAATCATAATAATGATGATGATGATGATGATAATAATAATAACAATAACGATGATAATGATAATGATGATAATTATTATGAAAATGAAAATTCAGATGGTGGTGGTGATGATGATAATGATAATGACAATGATAATGATGTTAATGATGGTGATGATGATGGTTATCAATAATATAAATGATTTGTGTTTATATATGTATGTACTTTCATGTTGTAATGTACACATCAAACAAACAAAAGATGGTCGTCATGGCCGTGAGGGCGGAACATGAAACGCTTGCATGAAAGATGATAAAGAGAGGAAACACATAAGTTGAAGTGACTTTACCTGTGTTTGTATTATATAAACTATTTTCATTGTGATCAAATTAAAGCAGTAATATTACTATTATCATATTTTTTTTAGTTGCTGTACCATCCTTACGTAAAGTGATCACCTTCTGGC
This sequence comes from Penaeus japonicus, assembly GCA_017312705.2. Classification (NCBI taxonomy): domain Eukaryota; kingdom Metazoa; phylum Arthropoda; class Malacostraca; order Decapoda; family Penaeidae; genus Penaeus; species Penaeus japonicus. The sequence goes on from BOPN01001344.1 coordinate 19,473, forward strand.
TTTTCCAACGAAAACTGTGACCTCGGTCACGTAATGCAAATTCTTCTGAAATTAATGAGAACATTTCCAAATGCATCATTCATAACAAGAGTGACTTCCGTGGACCTTGATTTTACCCACGCATTATCTGAACTTATCAGACAAAGCTGGCTAAATTCTGAGAGTACTGATTGATACAGCCTTAGTACTCAGTGTTTTTTTTATTATTATTATTATTATTATTATTATTATTGTTATTATTATCATTATTATTATCATTATATAGATGGATATGCCCATGTTTTCAATCTATTCTTGTGACAATCAATATCAAGCAGCTTTGAAGCTATATAAGTAATAATCATGAGGCTATTTAAAGTTTACATGCAAAATGTATACCCATTTATATGCCCTTCAATAATTGCACTATTTTCTTGGAAAACAGGATTATGAGAATTTTCAAATAAATCAGTCATTCAGTTATGAAATTCTCAGACAGTCATTGTAAACTAACCTCCTTTATTTATTCTGCTTGGTGGACACAATTCTGTGGATTCCTTGATTCTGGGTCACTACTTATCATCCAAAGTCAAGCAAGGCAGTACTGCCAAAACCATTGTTGAAATACTGGTAATCTCTTAAGCCAACAGCCATCCTATCAATAAACTTCAATTTTCATAATAACCAACTGAAATACATTTTTGAGTTTCATTCATAGGGTTGATAAATAATTATTTAAAATAAAAGTATAGGTACTAGAACATTTTATTTCTAGTTTCATTTTACAGCCAAGGGTATAGTACAAAGCATATGCCACATATTTTCTATCTTTCCCTATTACCCCAACAATGAAATTTATAAAGCTACCAATCAATATACAAGATTCACATGGTCGTACTTCATGGAACAATGTCTACAATTGAGTTCTTGTGGTTTTAATATAAAGCTGACTGTGAATTATCAATTAATTTTCTTTTTAAAAAACTCTGACTGATCATTATGCCTCAACTAATTGTGCACTTTTACAAAAAGCAAGACAGCTAATCAGATTCCTAACAAAAAAAACCCTTCATCAGTCAATTGCTTGAACATGAGCAGACAAGGTTTCAAAACATGAACAGTAACAAAAGTTCCATCCCTTCAGCTAAGTAAATTTTCTTACAAGGTTTGACTACCAAAGATCACATTACTCCTTCATTAATTGTACTTGGCCTTACTAAGCGTGATGCAAAGACTATTTGTGTGACATGTTTGAACAAGGTCGTACTTCTTCCATTATTACATGTCTCTTGCACATTTAAGCATCATGTGTAATATCAATTATTTTCTTTTCTTTCAGATATGATTTTAAAATTCTTTTTGGTAAACTACAGTTTGGTCCTTTAGTGACTTCACTATCTGATGAAATTGTTAGCTATCACTGATAATCAATCTGAATGACAAAATAAATATATTGGATATTATCTTATAGCACCAGAAAAAAGTGTGTATGTATATTATCAATTGAAAAAATAAGGTATTCATAAGATATGAGCGGCAAAATATCTTATTGTTTTCACAAAATGAAAATAATCATACTGACAAGCACATCAACATAACATGATTTTTAAGTATAAATTTTCAAATTTAATTTGAGAAACTAAACTTCTCAGAGTAACTCTACAAACGCTTTTCAAAAAAATATTTCTTGACTATGAACACAAGGGTAAAATTCCTTTTTTTTTTTTTTTTTTTTTTTTACCATGATCGTCATTCAGATTTCCTTCAGTTTGTATGACATTTGGGTCCTTGCAACAAGACTAACAATTCCGAATTACAGATACAGCCATTAACAAGATAAACCTTGCAGTTCCACAAACAAGTGAAATTCTAAAAAAATCCTGTGCCTATAAAAATGGCAAATTAGGTCACTTTCAATGTTAGCTACTGCCTGGACACTTGTGCAGAGTATAAAATACATGGCTGCTTACTAATCTTAGGAAAAGTGTTCATTATTGTGCTAATGTAGGCTGGGATTGACAACCAGCATGAATTTTCCTGGGAAAAATAAATATGCCAAATTACTGCCTCTTCTAAACTGCATTTCCATTTGTCATAATGCAAAAAAGGGGAAAAATAAGGGGGGAAATTATGAAAGACTTTCAAAAGTTGAAGGAGAGCATATAAAATACTAGTTATTTACACAAAGTGTTCCCTATGATATAGTATATAAACAGAAGGAACTAAAACTGGCATACCTTCCACTTTAACAGTCTTTAACCACAAACATAATCCTTGAATGCCCTTCTAATCTCAAGTGCTTATGTTTTTACTTTTTTTTTTGTCTTGTCTAACAATCAAAATAATGTTCAACTTACTTGGGCTAACAGGAAAGATTTCATTATAGTACTTCCCCTACTCGGCTAATTCAGATCACCAACAGATCATCAGACTGAGACACGTCAGTCAGCTCTATAACCTTTGCAATAAAAAAAAAACTACCATGTGATGTATGACTCCTCAGTTAACACTTTGATTTACTTCACTGTTTTCCAATATATTTTCCAATATATTTTGCAATATACTTTCACCTCTCAATGATGTCACAGCAGATGTTCTTGGCAATTAAGACTTTTCCCACTTTAGATGAAGTTAATCATAACTTTTTTTCTTTCTGTAATTCTAAGCAAAGATACTCTTACATTTTTTCATACATTCTAATACATCTAAGCAAATAAATCAACATTTTGCACAATCTACATGATCCACTGTAATACAAATGGGTTAGTGATATTTCATAATTACAAAAATAACCATATGCTTGACATTTCCATAGGAGTATGCTGACTAAAGCCTTTATCTACTAAACTTACTGAACAGAACATATAAGGAAAATAAAGTTTTAACTAAGACATAAATCTGACTAACTTCTTCAGATGGAAATGTCTGATTTGCCAGCACATCATTAAGTAAATACAATTTACTGTAGTTACAAATCTCACTAGTCAACAGAGGTAACCAAGACCACAACCAATCATCTGTCATATAGTTTGACAGATTAAACACTCACATTTTTTTTCAAACTGGAAGTCCCTATAGGCAGTAACATTCAGGTCAGCAGATACATTTTGATGAAGAATCCAGGATACAGTGACTTTCTGTGTACCAGACCACAATAAGCATTTTTTAAAGGAATCTTCTGGAGGATTAAACAAAAGCACTTACTACCTATTTCTATATTCTAAGTAGTTGAAGACCCCACCCCATGTCATACAACATATCACAAGAGAATGGTGGTAGAGCCTTCAATACCGTAAGGAGATCATAAAATACTTGGTATTATGCACTTTTGTTGCCTCCATCCTATCCTTTCTAACATACTATTTTAACAATCTGTTAGAAGTAGCATTTTATAAATCAATACAAATTTGCTATCATATGCAACCCATAATGGGCTCAATTTTACATAAAAGAAATAATATCTGCAAACTAATGGTGCTTACAAGACTTTGAACACAGTCGTCACTGCTTCAGGGACTATGGCTAGCAATCTCACTGGGGAAGTAATTATGGCCAGCAGATCAGTCACTTCTTTAGGAATTATGGCATACAGATCTGTAGTCAAAAAGGACATACATCCAACAGAGTTATAAGTTGTTATGGGAAGAGGAGGAGAGGAGACCTGTGACTGATCAGAGGGTAGGACTGACAGACTTGTTACAGCTAATGGGACTTCTGTTACATCAGTCAAACACTTATATATCTCAATTACATTCTTCCTGGGAAAAGAAAGGCTCATAGATGTGCCTTAATAAATCACAATCTTATGGAAAAGCATGTTATCCTGGTGTATGTAATAAAACATACTGAAACTCCTGACAGAGCAGGCATGGGATGCACCAGATAATTAATGAGGATACATCACCACCAAGCATAAATCTGGGATATGCACCATATAACATATTCTAAGATGCACCACAAATAATATTTTGAGAATGATCATGACTAAAGTTGTGCTGTAAGACAGGACAATAACCAATTAATTACTCTTTTACAAGGAAGTCTCATAGCAAAGTTATTTACAAAATATACAATGCTACAAGTTGTATGGGACAATGCAATACAGAATGAAATATCAAAAGCATATTGTTGAAATTTATTCTTTTGATATATATTTGTTTCATTATTATCTGTATTATGAAGCCTGATATATACCATATGCCACAAGAAAGAAAACAAACAGATTAATTTACATTAAACAAAAACAAACAAACAAAAATATAAAACAAAATATGAAGGCATATAAACCAACACAAAAAATAGCATTCCATGCCTGATAAGCTGAGTAAAATTCCAATCCTATAATGCTCCATCTGATTGCAAACATAAATTTCATATATATAATCTTAAGATAAGATTTTATGTAAATTATCAAATTAAAAAAGTTATCCCCATTAGTTTTAACAATTACCCCCATATATCTACTCTAAAAGCACAATGTTAATGCTACAAAATGTAGCATACAAAGCTTCTCCTGAGAGAAGTGAGGAAAAAGTATCTGGTTGTCAAAAACTCCAAAGGACTTTGTAGTAGTGAGAATCAGACTTGGCAGTAAACCTGCATGAGTGAAAGGTCATTACACACTAAAACTTTCCGGTTGACTACATTTGGTATAAGCACATAAACATTCAAGTGTCCTACCACAGTTCGAGTGTACTAGTTGATATGAAGCTTGTTCATTTTTTCTTCTTTAATGTTTACAAAGAAGAGACTAAAGTATTCAATTAATGAGAACAGTCAAGGAAATATCCACTTTCCGAATCAGGTTCTAAAAGATTTTAAGACTATTCAGAAAAGACTTCAATCTTTGAAATACCCTAAATTCTCTTAGGAAACAAACAAACAAAAAAAAAGACCCTTCCAGTTTGAAGATGCAATAATTGCTTTTCAACATCCCCCTATATTTCTCTATATGTGAGTGTGTATGTCTATGTGTATGTGTCCATGTGTGGTTCTGTATGTGCATGTGTGGTTGTGCGTGTAAATGTATGTGGTTGTGTGTGTGTGTGTGTGTGTGTGTGTGTGTGTGTGTGTGTGTGTGTGTGTGTGTGTGTGTGTGTGTGTGTGTGTGTGTGTGTGTGTGTGTGTGTGTGTGTGTGTGTGTGTGGTTGTGTGTGGTTGTGTGTATTGTGTGGTTGTATGTAGTTGTGTGTGGTTGTGTATGTGTGTGAATATGTGTGTGTGGTTGTGTATGTGTGTGCAGTTGTGTGTGTGAATGTGCATGTGCATATGTGTGTGTTTATGGATGTGTGTGCATGTATATGTGGTTGTGCATGTGTATGTGGTTGTGCATGTGTACATAAGTGTGCATGTGTATGTGGTTGTGCATGTGTACATAAGTGTACATATGTATATGTTTTTATGTGTAGGTTTATATGTGCATGTGTATAAATATGTTTATATGTGCATGTGATTAAGTGTGTGCATGTGATTAAGTGTGTGCATGTGCGTGTTTTTATATATTATGTTCATGTGTGTGTTTATATCTGCATATATTAATATGTGTATGTGCATGTTTATATGTGCATGTTTATATGTACATGTTTACATGTGCATATTTACATGTGTATGTTTATATGTGTAAGTGAATTTGTATGTGTATGTGTGTCAGTGTATACCTGTGTGCAAAATCACAAACACAATATGTGCGTTTAAGTGAGTGTGTGTGTGTGTGTGTGTGTGTGTGTGTGTGTGTGTGTGTGTGTGTGTGTGTGTGTGTGTGTGTGTGTGTGTGTGTGTGTGTGTGTGTGTGCTTGAGTGCTTGTTACATTTCCTTTTATATACAAATTTTTGTGTACATAATGGCACATGGGTCGGGGCTACTTAAAAGACCCGAGCATCATTGGGACACAGTCAACCCCCACATTCTTAGCAATTAACTCCTTCCATCCTTTCTCACTTTCTCTTCCATCTCCCCTCTTTCAACTCTGAAATCTAAGACATTGTGGATCATTATCAAAAAAGAGGTAATACCTGTTTGTTCATTTCTGACTAACAACATAATCAAATCAACATTTCCTTAACATGATTTCCTTTACGTTCTGCGAGCACAATCGCTGTAATTAACCTCCTCTTGTACATTCAGCAATTCTTTCAAAAACAATCACACACACACAAACACTCTTACTCTTCTTTCAAATGGCATGCTACCAACAGAAGATTGACTTTTATTAAGTTTCTTCAATTTCAACTTGCATGATCTCTGACACATGCCTTCAATTGTGCTCCAGCCTGATCTACTGGCCAGGCTGCAGCAGGACTGGGCTGTGATTTTTACTTGTGTGACTTGGCCTGCAAACATGACCTGATCCCTCACTTATGGTTTCCTGATAGTCTGATCCTATAAAGATTACCGGTAAAACTCCTTTTTAAAAGGCCTTTTTCTTTCTATGAACATTAAAAGAGAAATAGTTAAGTCTACAAAATAATAATAATAATAAAGTATTCACAATATTCATTTCCTTCCTGGCATAAACTCTAATAAATGCTTTAATTATCATTATATAATATAAAATAATTGAGATTGGCAAAGCTCCAAATAGTCTTGTAGTTAACCTTTGTCTACTGCAGTCCAACAGACTGAATTAATTAGAACACAAAAGTTGTTGATAATGTTATTCATATACATAAGCATGTTTGATTTATATGTTAATGAGGAACTGAAATGGGATAATGCGCATGATTACCGTATTTTCATATACTGTTCCTGGTATATTATGTGAGGTTGAAGCAAATCAGATGCCAAGAAATTTTGTTATTGACCTTGGAAACAGTAACAAAAGTAAAAAAAAATAAAGCATTTGCACAGAAAAGAATTCTTGCTTTAACCCTACATAACTTTCAGTGTATTAAAGCTTTCAACCAACTTCTTGATCATATCAACTGATATATTTTACTGAGAGTTCTGTTTATGGAAACCAATAAACAAAACTAAAATATAAACAATACATCAAGTTAGAACCTATACGTAAATCCTAAGGTTATGAGTATCAAACTCTTGAAACAAATTAAACATAATTTATGACTTTGAAAAGACTAGGAAATACAAGTATAGTATGAAGTCACTGGATGCCCCGACTTCATCCGCAAAGAATTTCCCGAAGTCAGTTTGTAAAAAGCATTATATTATGACAGTTGACAGTTAACATATCTAGAAATAACATTTTCTTTTCTCAATGTCCAGCAAGAAACTAGTCTAACCTCACACATTCAACACTCACAGGAAGGGATGGCAGAAAAAAAGCACAGAACAATGCAAATTGTTGACCTAGCTATTCTACAGGGACATCACGCCTGTTGGTAACCCAAGCCTTGTTGCTTGATTGCCATTTCAATGGCTTGGTCTACAAAATATTTATCGTTGTTGTTCTCATTTTCTGTTTTGCTAGGAGTGTCTGCTTGCCTTCTAACTGCATCACCTCTGCTCTCACTATCCACTTCAGGGCAGCTGCTGTGGTCCCCTACAGAGTTTTTGTTGTTGTCTATGACCGCTTCTTCTTCCCCACTGCTCTTTTCTTTCCTAGGTACAGCTGCATCACAGGCGTGCTTGTCTAAATCACAGTCAGGCTCTTGTGGCCGGTGGGGCGGAATTGGGTGTGGGGATGAGGGTTGTGTACTGGGAGGAGCCATTTGTGCAGTTGGTATGATAGGGGTGGCTGGCATGCCAGTCATAGTAGGCATGGCCGACATGGCTGGTACACGAGGCAAGGGTCTACTGATCATATGTGACATTTGCAAGTGGGTTTCATTTGGCAAATCATCTGGCCCAGGATCCTCCCCAAGATCACTGTCATCATCTGAGGAGTCATAGTCTGTAGTTGTGCCACTTTCTAAAGGATCATAATGATACGGTGGGAGAAAAAGACCTTTCTGATGCATTGCTGCCGTTAGGGCTTCATTTTCTAATGCACGTTGCTGTGCTTCCTCTGCTTCCCGCTCATCATCATCACTTAGGCTTAATACTAATAAAGGGTGTATACCCTGGCTTCTTTCCGTCACTGGTGAAAAACCCATATTCTCTAGCATTCGATTAACTGTGTTATCAAATATGCTTCGACATAATTGTCTGGTGTGCCACCTTAAAATACCTGCATCAGGGTCTGGTGGAACACGCTGATTATCCTTTAAGCAGTCTCCAGGACGTAAGCTCGCATCAGGGGGAGGAGGAGCTGCCATCATGCCGTATGTTGTAGGATAGGGTGCTGGCATAATGGGGGTTAAAGGACCAGGTAACT
>BOPN01001344.1:40224-47724 GCA_017312705.2 Penaeus japonicus
AAGAATCAGAGAAATGATAACAGTCTAATCATGATACACAGATTGGCATTCAAAATTGTAACTTGGATTATTCATATTTCAAATCCTGCGCTAAATTTAAATAAATTTCAACAAAAGTTTCAAAACAAATACAAGCATGTCTACAGATGACACACTGATGAAGGATACAAAGTATCATTTTCTAATGCACTGTAGGCTATGGCATGTAGCCTAGGTCTAGCTCTGCCTGTTCAAGAATTTCCCAAACATAGCTGAACTGAGCCTTTCCTTCCTGGTGCCTCAAGCAAAGAAGCAGTACTTCTTCTGGTACATGTTACATCATGCAAATGCTCTACCATACAACATATAATGTATCTCCTTAAGCAAATAAGGACACTCCAATGTTTCCCTTATTTACCATGTCTCATAACCTCTTATTTTAAATCCGCACTCCTCATCTAAACAAAGCCCATCGCAATCGTTACTCTCTTGAACTTCTTCAAATCAACATAAAAAACGTCCATCTTCAACAAGACAACGAAAAAATGAAATCCATCAAATCCTCTTCTCATGTCAAAGGTAAACAGCCAGTGAAAAATAGTGCAACAAACCCCAACTGTCCCAATACCACACTCTAGGTATCCACGTGTGACTGATAAGGCCCTCAAGATTGAGATTAAGATTAAGAGTTAATTGAGTGATTGAATGACCAGACGCCATACAATAGCAATCACATTCACAAACATTCAATTTTTAAAAAATTTCGCTTGGCATTTATATTCTTCTATCACTTACCCCGCCTGTGTCTGAGTGTTCCCTGTATATTGAAGAATTTTTCTACCGACAGAAATGCTAGATTTGAGTCCCTCGTGAAACAAAATGGACTAAAATAGAGAGTTCAATGTTCCCTTCGTGGATTAAACAGCTGATTCAATGTAAATACAAAATCTGGTAGATAATAAAAAATAAAATGACACTTTCTCGATATTTCTTCTTTTACTTACTTTTTAGTAATCCTTCATCTTCGCTTGAATTATATGTGAATGGTAAGCGCTGAGTATTATCATTTCGAAATTAAATAAAAGTAGTATATATATATTAAATGCTATATATACGTTTTCTTTGAGAGCAAAGTAAAGAAAAGGGTTGACTTTTTCCGGGTTTTCGATGGGACACTTCGCTAAACTAAAAAGATCTTTGTATTTGTGATGGTTTCATAGTTTGGGCCTTCATATTAGCTTTGTACATTTTACTTTAGTTCCATTGTGAATAAATCTCAAATGCCATGTGTGTTTATCTAATAATAAGGTCAAATGGCATATTTAGATAGTTTAAACTGTATTAAAATGAATCAATATCAGTGCATGAATATAGATTGGTTTTCGTGACCCACGAATAAATATCGACAAGCATCATAAAATAGGTCACCATTCCCTCACTATTACAAACACCACAAACATTTCCGTGACGATAGTGATGAAGATAACGAGCATGGGTGTAAAACCGGGATTTCTCCGCCGCAAGTGTTGGTGTAAACTTGAGTGACCTCGATAAACGCTCTTTATTATGGTCGCTCTTACAGGAAGTTGATTGTGATTATGACTATAATTATAATAGTGATTATACAGATGGTAATGATAGTGATTATATAGAGTGATGTTAGCGATAATGGTAAAAAATATAATGATGGTTATAATTCACCCACACACACACACACACGCACACACACACACACACACACACACACACACACACACACACACACACACACACACACGCACGCAAGCACGCACGCACGCAAGCACATACACACACACACACACACACACACATATATATATATATATATATATATATATATATATATATATATATATATATATATATATATATATATATATATATATATATACATTTGTGTGTGTGTGTATGTTGTATGTATCAATACGTAGTGGGAGAAGGCTGTACACGATGCTAGAACAAGGTATTGGCTGTAATACGGTTTTTTAATTATTCATTTTTAGCGTGAGTAGTAAGGATTTGTTCGGCCCTGTGATCACGGCGTCCGTGCAGGTTGCCACTGTGGGGAGACCTTTCCTACTTCCTCAGATTATCATTCAACATTTACTTATTTTCCATTAGTTGTTTAATTGTATTTGATGATTACTAACCTGGAATCATGCCACTTCCTCTATTTATCTGCGGTGGCTTTATTGATGTCTTCCTGACTTATTCTCATCAATCTTCTTTTCGCTTCTTCCATTCATCGCAATATCATGTCCTTGCTTACATACCAACCCGTTTTTTTCTCATTGGCATAACTGTGTATCTCTCAGTGGCATACTTGTGCCGTCCATCATTAGCTGTGTCAGCTAATGATGGAAGGCACGAGGCGAGCTCAGAGAGCCCACGCAGCTGGTAAATAGGGGGGGGGGCTACCAATTTATCTTATCCTTTAAAATGGGGGGGGTGGGGTGGGGGATACGTGCACCCCTCCCCAAAAAGTTTCGCCGCTGATTCTGCTCTACATTTTTTTTTTTATTACCACTTACCTTCGTTTTCATTCCGTTATTTCAAATAAAAGAACCGTCAGAAATATGTAGACGAATTTCTTGTTTGTTCCTTCTCATCTCTATCTGTGCTTTAAGTTGGGATCATATTTCTCTTCCATGTGGCATTTGCTTCTTCCTTTTGCGATTATCCTATCCTCCTTGTCTCCCATTACTTTTATTTTTTAGTTTATATTTAAAACATTCAAGATTTTTCCCCTAGCTTTCCACAGATTTTCAATATATCAGGTTACTCTAGAGTTCTATCACTATTTCTAAAGTTCAATTGGTTAAGTCAACTTACTCTGGCATTAAAAAGTTCTCGATGTCTGTTCCACTGAAGGGCGAGGAGCGGCAGCTTGAGCTCCTCTTGCAGAGGATCCTTCATCATGGTAGCGAATAAAGTTATTGTCTTACTTTACTATTTTCTCCGCGAGCTGAAGAATTCTTCCTTTGTGTCTTGCCTCCGAGCCGCTTATCATCCAGGTAGAAGGGTGCTCACTGCGAATGCCAAGGACGAAAGCAACGCAAGGCTTACGTCAAACGCTCCACGTGGATTTGTTATTGTTCAGTACATGTTAACTTCACGAAGAGGTCATTTTGTTCATTGCCATTTTCATGCCCATTGATGTGAAATGGTAATGACGAAATGATTAATCATTTGCATTCCATCATAACAATGCTGGTCAAAAACAATCTGAATTGCAAATTTCTCGTCTTTGAGCAAAAGTCCTGTCTTCTCACATGTTTTCTGAGTACAAAACACTGTCATACAATAACTGTTCGTGTTTAATAACACTCAACAAGATACAGCCACAGAGAGCGTGTGTTATCTTCAACTCAGTCTAGTTGTATATACGCATTTTCCTGGGCATGGGGACGCCGTGTCTACGAGACCCCGCCCTCCCCAGCACGCTGCCCCGGTGACGCCATGACGCAATCCACTCAGATCTGCCCTGCGTGCCCTCACTCGGCGTCCTTCAGAGGCTGAGGACAGGAGGGCTACGAAGGTAGTGCAAGAGTCTAGTCAGTTATCCTGCCCGTGATTGTAATGGCATGTATACACGTAGATGACCACCATGGATGCTCATAACACGTCGCTGTATATCTATAGGGGCACGAAAATACCCCTATTAAGCTTCTTTTCAGTTTTATATTACATCTCAATGTATGGAATACTGTGTTCATTTGTGACTCAAATGGTTGGCATAACGAGAAATAAAGCTCCAATCGTAGTCACCATCCCAAGCAACAACAAAAGGACAAACGTGTTTTGGGTCCTTTGTGTGTGAGCTTCATGGGATCCAAAAGAGAGATGGGAAGGTTTTGGACGAACAAAGAAGAAATGGGGCAGAGGGAGATAATGGCAGTCATCAGTGATGGTAAATAAGGATGAGGAGAAAGGAAAATAATAGAAACACGAAAACTTACAGAAATAAAACATTGAAAGAGTGGAAGGAGGAGGTACAATGAGAAAAGAGTAAGAAGGGTTGTTGAAGGCAAATGGATGACACAGAAAAAAACTACGACGTTTTTGAAAATCTGCTAATCGGTCCAACTGACAAGGGAAGTTGTGAGAAAATTAATAGGACTCAACAATAATAAATCCCAGATTGCCAATTCTATGTTTCCGTAAATCAAAATCAACAAATGGCGCACTTTAATAATTTGACTCCCTTTCTCTAGCTTTTTTTTTATACAAATTTCACTTACAGGAGATTCTTGAAAGATCAATATTTTTTTTTCTGGCCACATCCGTTGACTTATTTCCGAAAAATCGATGAAACGAAAGATAAAGTATCGGAGAGGGCCGTTCAGTGGAACAGCTGACTAACGGCCAATGTTACGTATTATCCCCCACCCCCATCCTTCTTCCCTCCTTCCCTTCCTCCCCAACTCCTTCATAGCCCCTTCTCCCTCCTTCCTACCCCCTCTTTCCCTCCTTCCCATCCCCCCCCCCTCAGCCGTCCGCCCAACTTCCTTGTGGCGAATTGGCCTGCCGAGAGCTTTTTTTCTCCTGTTTATGTGTGGGTCAATAAAAATGGGGACAGAGGGAGGGAGAAGACCAATACCTCTTTTTCTTCGAGTTTAAATAATGTTGAAATACGGAGGTAAAGAAGGGTGAAGATTGGGCCTACAGATTACTTTGAGGTCCATATGTTATTTTTTAAACAAGCAGAGTTACATGTGAATGGATGCGGACCATCTCGATGAATTTGGTATGTTTATATGTCTCCATCCGCCATTGTCATCCTTGTTTCATATTAGTACTTATCAACCAATATTGATAAGTACTAATATGAAACAAGGATGACAATGTATAACTCGATTTTAAACCACATCCCTTTCCTTAAAATCATGTTGAAACATCGAGCAGCTGCAGCTGGACTCTGGTGTGATAAATGCAAATTGTCAAACTAGAAACGATTCATTATTCCTTGATAAATAGCGCGAGAACCGTTTGAAAAAATCCCAACATCCCCCATGGTTGAGTAAGCGTATATACGCTATGGATTATAACAGCGTATGTTCATTCAAGAAATTTACTGAATAAGAGTATAAAAGAAACGCTAGAGCCTAAGGTACACGGAAAAGGTGGAGATTTTCGACGTTACTAACCTTTCTCTTCGTGACTCCACGTGGGCTTCAACCGTGAGAACCGCCAAGGGAAACGGAAGGCTTATTATCGTCACAAAAACACATTTTGTTTTATGTTCGCGAAAAGAAGCAAATGTTTCTCTGGTTACTCGATAACCAAGAAGAGAATAAAATAAATAAGAGAGACGAGAAAATATTTATTAAAACCATCAAATAGAGGCACGGTTGCGAGGGTGAGTGGAGAGGGCGGGCGGAGGGACAGAGAAGGGAGGGGGAAGAATATGTGAGAAAGAGGCATAACAAAGCATCAGCTCGCAGTCATATTGCGCAAGTCCCCGTGTCAGGGAGGAATGCGAGGTTCAGTGTGCTGGAGGGAGCCGTGAAGTTCCGTGATGCAAGGCTCGTCAATTCTCTTTGTTTTTGGTCGACTGCACCGATGGCAATAAATCGATTGTTTTTTTCTTTAAATAAAGGCGGTTCATATACCTAAAAACATTTTATAGTCGCTAGGTGGCGAATGTAATGAGGTAAAGAGATGAATTCCAGAGAAGTATGCTGGAACTGTCTATTGATCGAGTGACTCCCGGAAACTAATGGCAGCGCGTTACTGGGACTGTCAGCAATAACAAATATCATGATGGCCGTAACGTTTGTAATGTAATGGCTATCTTCAGAATTACATTTTATATTGTTGACGATTAAGGACATTATCTATTATAATTTAGATGTGATTACCCATAACGACGATTAAAATAAAAACTGCAAATTAAAGAAATATATAATTGCTAAGCGAGCATTGCTATTGATATTTAAGAAAAATAAGAAATACTCATGAAAGTATAACGCTAACAAGTTGGATATGGTGAATCATGTGGTAATATGGATAAGAAAGATAAAAATGCAATTAATCAGTAGTATTATTGTAATGAAAAAAAAAAAAATCTCGAAAACACAGTAGCAGCAATGATGCATGAAAATACAACGATAACAACACAGCCAACAATCCCCATACCCCCCCCCCCCCCCCCGCGGCCAGTCTATTCCTCAACCACCAGTGAAGCACCGATTCGCGTTCCCTGTGACCCCTTCCTCAGCCGCCGAGTTATGAGCGCCGGGAACTTCATGTGGGTTTCCATTTCATAACACTTCCCTCGTGTTTCCTTCTGGCGATGACTTGGCGATTTGGTTTTCTCCTCCTCAAGTGTTACATGATGTGTGGTTTTGGGTGTGACCGATTTCCAGAAAGATGTACTGCATTTGTTTTTGTTTTTGTTTTAGGATTACAACGTGCATTCAGCTTGTTGTCGTTCTATGTGTGTATTCCTCGTATTGTGATTGTCGATACGGTTCAATTGCATACATCTTTAACATAGAGCAATACGGTAAAAGGCTCTTCGTTCGTGTATAATATTTCTTCGCCCGTCAACCACGGTGGGCCAAAATAAAGCAGCTGCAGCCGGGCGTGTGAGATCTGTCTTGATGCAGTATTTTTTTTTTTTTTTCGAATGAGGGAAATGTCTTGCACCCGTCTAATATTTTTTGTTGATTTGTTTGTAATTAAGTGCCACACAAACAAAAGCTAATTTCGAACAATAATCTAGTATTTTCGTTTTTTATAGTTATGTTATTTTTACATTTGTTCATGCGTTAATTAGCTGCTCCGACGACTTCTACTACAGTTGCTGGTCATTTATAATGAATATCATTATGAATGATTGATAGTTGTAGTTATGACTGAATTGTTATCATACCGATCATTATTATTGTATTTGTTTGTTTCTTACTCTTGTTGCTGCTGTTGTCAGTATTTGTCGTAAGGATAAAAAAATAATAATCAATATTTTTCACTGTCATTATTACTATGGTCATTATCATAACGATAATGATAACGATAGCGATAATGATGATTTTTTGTATTAAATCACCATCGTGTTTATAATAATGATAATGGTAATAATAATAATAATTATTATTATTATTATCATCATTCCTGTTGTTGGTGCTATTGTTATTATTATCATTATCACAATGATGATTATTACCATCAACATTATTGGCGATATTATTTTGATTCTTTCAGTATCATTATCAATTAATATCATTATGTTATTACTTCTGCTCATTCATATCATCATCTAATTAACCCCATTATTACCATCATTATAATCATCACCATAATCATTGATATGACCATTTTCATAATCCATGATGATAGCAAAAGCAAACAACAAAGCCAAAAGCTCCACCTTCGCTAACTCGGAAATTTCCTCTGGTGCGAGTCATTCATTACGTCTAGCTTTGGGGCCACTTACCCAAGAGGTGAAACTCGAGGAGCGAAGGGCAGGAATCCCTAAGGGCCCATAGACGAGGCCCA
>BOPN01001344.1:72724-75224 GCA_017312705.2 Penaeus japonicus
TGGAGGGAGTCACGAAGATGCCCCTGGAGTTCCCCACGGCGGAAGGCCTCACCGACCAGCTAGCTTTCGGACATGCCCTTAAAGACGGCATCTCCCTCTGCACGTAAGTTGGCATTTGCAGGTTTTGTTTTGTTTGGACGTAAATGGATTGGAGTGGGCTTGTGAATGCAAGTGTGTTACTCATGTTATATCCACGACTGCACATGTGTCATCTGTATCATCCACATCTACATCTACATCTATTCTATATAGAGCCCGATACATACGTAGATACATTGTAGATAGGCGAGGCTGCAGGTCGGAGATGGAATGTAATGCCTCGAGTGTGATATCACGTTTGGCAGAAGAAAAGAGATAGGGAGTGAAGAAAAAAAGTGAGAGGGAGAGACAATAAAGAGAGGGGGAGCAAATAAAAAAAAAGATAATAAGAGAGTAAATGGATATCATCTTTGGGAACAATATGCTTTTCAGAAAGGAAGGTTAGTAGAGAAATGTGTGAAGGGGAGATGGGAAGGAGAATGAAATAACGAAGGAAAATGTAGATATGGAAACAGGAACGGGTTGGTAATCCTAAAGGAAGGATAAGCAAGGATGGGGGAAGAAGAGGAATGGAAAGGGGAGGTAAGGGAAGATAAGATAAAGAATGTTAGAGAGACAGAAAGAGGAGCGAGAGAGAAAGAGAGTATAGACAAAGAGTGAAATACTGTAATGCTGAAGCTCCCATTTCCACCACGAAAAGACGGGGATCTGTATAGTTAGCAAAGTCGTATTACCTATGTAGTTAACAAAGTCTAAGTAATTCTACTAATTATTTCATCCTCCGGGAACTAGACATTTTTACTAGATTAATCAGGCATTTGATTGCTCGTAAAATTGCGTCCTTGGCATATTTAATGCAAGAGGTTGCATAACAAAGGAAGGTGAAATCTGACACACCGACATATTTTGCTGTGATTGGCTTTTAGTAGTTGACAGGAGCTGATCGATGTTCATTCTGTTGATAGAAGCAGTGTGGGGTCTTTGGCCGGGAATTACTTGTTCGTTGGTATACATATACACGCACACGCACACGCATAAGTACAAGCACAAGCACAAGCACACGCACAAGCACATGGACACGCACACGCACAAGCACATGGACACGCACACGCACAAGCACATGGACACGCACACGCACAAGCACATGGACACGCACAAGCACATGGACACGTACACGTACACGTACAAGTACACGCACACCCACACGCACACGCACACGCACACGCACACGCACACGCACACGCAAATGTACACACCCACACACACGCAAACGTACACACCCACACACTTACACACACACACACACATGTATATATATATATATATATATATATATATATATATATATATATATATATATATATATAGATAGATAGATATTCATAAATAAATGTATACATATACTGTACTTATACATATATGTGTGTGTACACACATAATTATGATATATATGTATATATGTATATAATATATATATATATATATATATATATATATATATATATATATATATACATATATGCACATATTTATATATATGCATATATGTACATATGTATGTACAATATTGTACATATATATATATCTATCTGTCTATATATATATAGACAGATAAATAGATAGATAGACAAATAGATGAATATATATAGATAAAGAGACAGACAGACAAGAAGATATATATAGATAATCATATATAGATACTACAAATAAAGGAACACATTTCTTTTAATGTTTAGCCAAACATAAGCATTGTAGAAATGCATTCCAAACTCACCACGTTCTCATCCTGTCACATTGAAAATAACTGGAAGGTTATGACTGTGCCAGAAGGGTGCCAAATGTGCATATCCGGTACCGACATACACAGCAACACCTGCAGACTTGTGTTCAAATACACGAATTTTAACATATGCCACAGAACCATATGCCGAATGGAAATTCATTTACTTCACACGTTTGTGTATGACTAAGCGATGAATCAGATGGATATCTCTTTGGGGATGTGGATATTCAGAGCTGCACGGAATATTCCCAGCGATATGCAGCAAGAGAAATGTAGTACTGTACTGCTCAGCCACACAGGTAGGTAAGCGTTAATGAAATGCGGTTCAATTGGAGACTTGACTAGGTCAGGAGATCAAGACATTTTAGTTTGTTAAACCATTGCAACTCTCCAACAATGGGTTTATTTGTCTGTTTGTCTTTATCCTATTATTCATAGCAGATAGTTTACATCAAACGCTGTGTCAGTAATGTATGCCCGTTGACCAAAATCTCAACATCATTTAGTTCAAAGTTGATATCACTGGGCATTAAATCCGAAAGGAGAGCTAGTATGTTAAGATACAGAGTAATGTCAATTATATGGATTTCAGAAACTACAATTTGACAAGCTTATGCAAGACAAAACGCTAAAATACTCAAACTACCAATGTACTCGCGCACTTTTCGTCCTACCATC
>BOPN01001344.1:87724-89210 GCA_017312705.2 Penaeus japonicus
CTACCATTATCCATTGCTTCCGCGGTGTTTAATATAATAAATAACATAGATCTTTTTTTATATTACAGTAGGCTTAACGAAAAAAACAAACTTGTCTGGCTGAAGAATTATAAATATATATTTTTCAGATAATTACTTCGTATCATATATATATATACATATATAAATCAACCAATCGGAAAATCCTCACGAAAATCCATGACGTTACCACGTTCAAATCCATTTCTCTGATATCTAACTGCTGCTATACATCAACGGAAAGTTCCACCAGCGACAGCGTTGTTTCTCGTTTTTTGTTCACCTGCTGCTTGGACTGCCACAGGGGAGACTCGCCCTTATTATCTTTGAGAACCGACTGGCAGCTAATTTTTCTTTGCTCTACAGTTTTTTTTTCGTTCGCCGTTCAGATTGAAACATTATCTTGTGGTTTTCTGTTATATCTTTCAGCAGGTTATAATGATATGCATTTAGATATACATATCTACTGTATACTTTCTTTCTCTCCCTCTTCTCTATCTCTCTTTCTTATATGAATAAGTATAAATATGTGTGTATAGATATCATATATATATGTATATATATTATATTAAAATGTATATATATACATATATATATATATATACATATATATACATACATATATATATATATATATATATATATATATATATATATATATATATATATATAATGCATATATATATATATATATATATATATATATATATATATATATATATATATGCATATATATACATATATATATATATATATATATACATATATATATATATATATACATATATATATATATATATATATATATATATATATATATATATATATATATATATATATATATATATATATATATGTATATATATATGTGTGTGTATATTAATATACATATACATATATGTGCAATTTGTATGTAATATGCATCTGGAAAATTCATATTTAACATGAGCTAAACCAAAAGAAAATTGCGTGTGTTTGGATATGGTGAGTAAAGCAGCAGAAATAACATATTCTCTCCTCTCTATAATTAAGGATTATCTTAGATCCGGCCTGACACAACTGGGGTGAGGCTGGGGACTGAGTAAGGGTCGTGACCTGCAATTATCTACCACCCGGAGGAGACGTTCACCTGCGCGATGTGGCAACCCAACAACAACAGGTGCCATGTTGCTAATTATGACCGTCCTCGCAGCTACACGCCCGCCGCAGGGGATTTAGAAGAAAAAAAACAAGTGTTTGAGAGAGATCGCCGTTTACTCGATCTCTCTCTAAGTTGAGATTTTGTGGAAATATGAACACGGTCTAAGATTGGAGAACGGCATAGAGCGCCATGTTTCACTGGGCATTAATATTTGTAGATACGAGTATTGATTCGCAAGTCGGACTGCGATGAAGTGTAATACCAGAAGACCGGTGAAAGGGGAAGGTGAACAGGGAGGGGGAGGGGGAGGGGGAGGGCGGGTCCCGG
>BOPN01001344.1:102809-105309 GCA_017312705.2 Penaeus japonicus
AGATAGGTATAGATATAGATATATATATATACACATGTGTGTGTGTGTATGCGCGTGCGTGCATGTTTGAGTGTGCGTGTGTTTGCGTGTGTGTGTGTGTGTGTGTGTGTTTGTGTACGTGTGTCTGTGTGTGTATGTACGCGACATATATACCTTATGTGTATACTCAGAAATACACACATAGACATTCTTTCCCGAACTGCGCACCGGGTACTGCGTCCTGGCTCACCGCTGTGCCTACTTCACCCTCACGCCATACAGTGACGTCATCCTGTTTACCATAGTGGCGCCACCGGAATCGACTGACAACTCTGTCCTATAATAAAAATACTTGATATGAAATATCAGAAAAAAGTGACGCCGGAAACGAATAATAACATATGCTGTTGCCAAGACGATATACGAATGTTTTATCAAACTGTTATTTTGACGGCTCCTTAAGTCGTTATTTTTCAGTAACTTCTTCAGATCAATGGCTGGGTCAGTGTCGAATGAATTGATTCAATAATAAAATTGACTTCACAACCAAATTGAATGTGCGAACTTGTTCAAGGAAATTCAGCCGTGGCCATAACACATTTCTGGCACAAAGGTTATGCAGCTCTCTCTTTGTCCGATTAAAGCATAGCGTATTTCTGATGCACTTTTAGAGGAGAGCAGATAACAGATAGATAAAACTGGTGTAGGGTAGGCCCACATGTTAGAGTTTACAAAACGTCTTGGCACCATGACAAGGTACGTCTACTCGATTGGGCGCGTGGCTCTCCATAAGGGATTATGTGGAAAAAACGGCACTGCTAGCATGATTATTATAACCGCCACACAGACATGGCATCGAAGGAAAGGCGGGACGACTCCGTGGACGGTCAAAACCTGATAACACATCAGATAGCAGTAGATGAGAATGCCATGAGGAGGAGTACATGACCTAAGCATGAAATATACAGAAAAATAAATATTCAGTATCTATTAAAGCAGTGATATTTATACTTTATTCAGTAATGGAACCCTAAACCCACATAGGCCTATCTGCGGCTCCCTATTCACTATCCTCCGCCGCTGCCACACATGAAATTGGCCTTACCTTTAGAGTGGATCTGCTGGCTGAAGCAAAATGAACATGAGCTACAGCCCTAATAGCAAACAAACCAGATTATTGAGCTTGTATTAATTAAATCATTGGTAATTACTGAGTAAAAGATCGTAAGTTTCCTGTCAGAAGACAGAGCAAGATGGGCGACTTTAGTGTGGGCTGAAGTGGTTGTCAGTCACATACACACTTGCGCTAGTAAATGGTATTGAAAGCCAGAGCCTTTGCAATCTAGACGCATTTCCCTCAACCGCTCCACTAATCTTCTTGTCCGCCCTTTACACCGTCACAATTCTCCCTTCTTCTGTTACTCACCATGGCCATAGTAATCGCCATTATCATTATCGTGATTGTTAGCATTATTGGATGCTTTTGTTACTCATCACATCTTCAGATTACCATAGCCGTCTTTACGCAGCTCTCTCCATCTGCAAATCTTCACCACTATCCCCACCATTATACTCTAAGGCTGCTGAGCTTGAGCCCCTGTGGAAGATGGCGGACGTTAACGAATATAAGAGAAATTCCCTAGACCTCCATTATTCGTATCATTAATATTCAAGCCTTTTTCTTCTTCCTTATTGCGAAATCCACATGGTGAAAACTCCTCGGTGAATAAATGTTCGAATATTACTGTAATGATTTCGGGAATATATGTTGGTCAGTGCAAAAAAGAGATGAATATCTTGTACATTTACACACACATACACACACACACACACACATATGTTTTCATGTGTCTGCATATGTGTCAGTATTATGAGGTTTTGGTAATAAAGACGAGTATGGTTTCATTTATGTTCTAACAGATCTTTTTATTAAGACATTTAACATATGTAATCTATCAACGTGAAAGGAAAAGCTCATAGATGTTGTGATCTTATTTCAACGTGACCTTAATAGAAGCAGTGGTTAACCTTTGAAACACTAGCTTCCCGCGAATGATAGGCCTATTGGTAGTGCGTGTTATTTTTTAGAAGGTTTGGCACGGCTTCGTTAAAAACGACCTAAATATGTGACGCATCTTCAGATTGTTTTCATTCTCTCGTACTCATTACAATTAGTGAGGCTACCACGAGGGGCCGAAAGTATGTTCAGTCCTAACCAGACATACATAAACAACACACGCATTTTATCTTCACCCTGCCACCCTTCACCCTTCACACTCTGAACTTTTTAGCCTCGCGCCACGCGATGCATTCACCCTCATGCCACACCCTTCACCCTTCGTCATCTCACAACATAAAGGGCACTGCACTAATAATATGCATTCTGATGTGAATTTTATTTATTCTATTGTCACGCGACGCATGTGAATGCCACACTATTGACGAGACCAAGACATATAATTAGAAATTTTAATACTAGGAATCGCCGCACGACACTATGCTGTCTTCTTACCATTTCCCT
>BOPN01001344.1:170309-175309 GCA_017312705.2 Penaeus japonicus
TTATTGTTATCATTATCAGTGTAATAATCATCACCATTATCAATCATAGTATTATCACCATTATCATCATTATTAATATAATTTGTTAAAATCATGATTATCATCCTTTTTATGAGTATTTTTAGTAGTAATGTTATTATTATTTTTATTACTTTTATTATGATTATTATCATTATTATCAATATCTTTTTCCTTTTCCTATTATGATAATCATCATTATTATTATTATATCATTATCATTGTTATGATTATCATAATCATCATCATCATCATTATTACTTTTACATTGTTATTATTATCGTAATTATCATTATTATTATTATTATTGTCATTATCAATATTATCATCATCATCCTTATTATCATTGTTATTATCAGTATCATTATTGTTATTGCTATCATCAGTATCATTATAATTATTATTGTTGTATATTTTCTTTTCCATTTTTTCTAATTGTTATCATTTTTGCCCAATCCTCTGCGAAAGAATGGGAGTCCCCGGCCACCCAGAAAACAAAAAGGGATAAGACTGGATATCAGCAAAGAAGGTTGATAACCTGCCCACGAAAAGGGCGCAAGGGGAATCTCGAATGACTGACACACATTTCCGAGCCGTAGATTCGAAAGCGCTGCAATTTCTATTCCAGCCAACAAAGAAGGCCAAGTCCCATACAGCAGTAACAGTGGGTGGCAGAAAATTCATTGTAATGATACCACTGCCGTATGCGCTGTCAGACCATTGTATGTACTCGATTGCAATACGTGGCCAGTGATGCTGAACAAAATTTTGGGTCATTTTGGTTGAGATACAGAGTTAATGTGATTTTGCTGGTACTTTCGACGTCAGGTGGAATCAGCCGGTGGTAATTTGCGGAAAATTATACATTAACATGTGATTTTTCAAACAAATGTTTCCAAATTATAACCTAGCGTGCGTGGCATGGCGTAAGTCAAAAGGGCTGCACAATTTCCGCATTTAAATTGGCGCATTTTATCTTTTTTTGATCCTTATAAGGTATGATCAGCCCATGCGAAAACGATCCCAGTGCTGATCAGTGTATTCAGGGCTTCTTTCGCTTTAGCCTTTCAGAACTCTCCATCTACATACACAAACACACGTCTATTGACTTCTCTGTCTCACGACCTGGCTGTCTGTCTATGTCTGTGTCTGCTCCCCTCTCTCTCTTTTCTCTGCTTATTTCTCACTCTCTGTCTGTCTATCTGTCTTGTCTAACTTTCTGTTTGTCTCACTGACTGTCTATATGTCTGTCTATCAGTCCCTCTGTCTCTCTATTTGTCTATCTATCTATCTTTCTCTCAGCCTGTCTCTATGTACCTCTGTCTATCTGTCTATTGTTTGTCTGCCTGTTTCTGCTTGGTATAAAGTTGTTTGTGCTCGCTCTCTCTTTCTCTCTCTCTCTCACCTTCCCTCCCTCTCTCCTCCTCACTCTCCCTCTCTCCTCCTCACTCTTCCTCTCTCTCTCTCTCTCTCTCTCTCTCTCTCTCTTTCTCTCCCCCCCCTCTCTCTCTCTCTCTCTCTCTCTCTCTCTCTCTCTCTCTCTCTCTCTATCTATCTATCTATCTATCTATCTATATATATATATATATATATATATATATATATATATATATATATATGTATATATATATATATATATATATATTTCACACACATACACACACACCTTCTCTCCCTCTCTCCACCCTCACTCTTCCTCTCTCTCTCTCTCTCTCTCTCTCTCTCTCTCTCTCTCTCTCTCTCTCTCTCTCTCTCTCTCTCTCTCTCTCTCTCTCTCTCTCTCTCTCTCTCTCTCTCTCACTTTCGATCTCTCTCACTTCCTCACTCATTTTCCCTCTCTCTTTCTCTCTGTGAGCCCAAAGAGGGGATAAGATTGGGGTGAAGACAACCTATGTTACCTCATCCTTTTGAGATGTAAGTAACCACTTGTCTCAATAAAGTCAAAGTAAAAAAGTCTCTCTCTGTCTGCCTGTCTCTCTCTCTCTCTCTCTCTCTCTCTCTCTCTCTCTCTCTCTCTCTCTCTCTCTCTCTCTCTCTCTCTCTCTCACTCACTCTTTCGCTCTCATTCTCTATCTCTCCCCCTCTTTCTCTATCTTTCACTCTCTGTATCTCTCTCTCTCTCTCTCTCTCTCTCTCTCTCTCTCTCTCTCTCTCTCTCTCTCTCTCTCTCTCTCTCTCTCTCTCTCTCCCTCACTCACTCTCTCGCTCTCTTTCTCTATCTCTCCCCCCTCTTTCTCTATCTTTCACTCTCTGTATCTCTCTCTCTCTCTCTCTCTCTCTCTCTCTCTCTCTCTCTCTCTCTCTCTCTCTCTCTCTCTCTCTCTCTCTCTCTCTCTCTCTCTCTCTCTCTCTCTTCCATCCCTCCTCTCTCCCTCCTGTCTCATTCACACATCTATTTACAACCCACGTAAAGCAAACAGACACGACCCCCCCCCTTCCCCCCGCAAAAGAGCGCTTGAGTTGCGACGGAAAAGCGGCGCAGTGTCCACCGAGGCAGCTCAAGCCTCGAGCGCCGCGCACTTCCGCCGGTTTCCGTCCCCGAGCACGTAGCGCGGGCATGGCTCTATTTATTTTGCCTAGATAAATAGCGCCATGAAATGTCAACTTCCATTCAGTGAGGGAACAATGGGAGAAAAGGGCGCAGTATTGCCTCAAGAACTGCCGCTATCATTTTTCTCCCGCTGTCGTTAGGGGAACAACTGTGTGAGAAAACTATTAATATCTTGTCTATTGTCATCCTCAGCGACGCTATTA
This sequence comes from Penaeus japonicus, assembly GCA_017312705.2. Lineage (NCBI taxonomy): Eukaryota > Metazoa > Arthropoda > Malacostraca > Decapoda > Penaeidae > Penaeus > Penaeus japonicus. The sequence goes on from BOPN01001344.1 coordinate 173,082, forward strand.
TGGCACGCTACAACAACAGCAGCACAAAAAATACAGCAGCAGCCGCCAGACAATAGAGGAGCCGTGAGGCCATCATTCTGGAGTCACTGCTGAGGTGTGGTTCAACTCGACTTCTTTTCAATATACGACAGAACTTTGTAAAAGTAATGAACAGCGCGAACAACAGCAGCAGAAACTGGTTGGGATTCATAATGACATACTCGCCATGAGCAAAGTCTTGGAACGGAGAAGAGAAATAGATATGCGACTCCAGCCATGCGCCGAATGATGTGTCATCTTTATCATCAATCACCATTATTATCAGTAATAATATCATTATCATCATTAGTATTAGTATTAGTATTATCATTATTAACACTATCATTATTGTTATTATCATCAACATTATTGTTATTATCATCATCATCATAATCATCATTATTATTATTATCATTACTGTGATTATTAGAGTCATTTTCATCACCATCGCTATTATCATAATTATTATTGCTATCATTATTATCATCATAGTTATTGCTGTTGTTTTAAAAGAAGAGGCTGTAATATCTCCCACACATTGACGAAGGATATATACATGCAATCTGCCACTCTGAGCTGTGTCCGATAGCATATCTCCCTTTAATTACATGTTTTAAGAGGCAAGAATCAGCCAGCGGCCATTTCAAGGCTACGACTCCTTTTCGTCAGTGGTGACGTCAGAGTCCCTATTGTCAAAACGGGAATGCAAATTTCGATTTTTCTGACTTGCTTTTCCTACTACAATTTTTTCCCTCCCTTCGATTTTCCTACATTGCTGTATCTACTCGTTTGCTAATACCTTCTTGCCACAGACGAACAGTGATACATGATTATCTAATGAAAGTTAGTTCACTTTCTCCACACAAGGGCATGCACCTGCCGCCCCCCCCCCCCCAACTCTTTCCCCAGAGCAGGGCAATGCGCTCGTAGGGTTTCTTCGTCATTCAGAGCCGCGCTTTCACCTTCACGACACTCAGAAGGGCATTCGCTGACATTCATGATAGTAATTAAGATTTGCAACCGTTTTATTGCTTGCTTTAAAGTGTATAACCATGACTTTCTAGTAAGGACACGAGCCCCCCACCCACCCCCTATTCCCTCCTTGCAGGAATAAAGGCCTCTTCCATGTAAACAATTATTTAAATCAACTTCCTGGCTAAGGAACCAAGCCACACACATCCCTTAGCGACGGTGTACTCCTTCTTCATTACACGCAAAGCCATATTCTTTCCTCCTCCTTCTACTCTGGATTTCCTTCTCACTTCCCTCCCAGCGGGGTTCAAGAACCACTTCGAACTAACAAGGTCCCCCCCCCCCCACCCCACCCACCCGCCTCCACCAGCAGACACACCTTCCCTTTTCCTCAGCGGAGCGGCGCCCTTTCCCCTCGCCAGCAGACTCCCACGCCCTTCCCTCGTGCGCCCGGGCACACCCCCACCGCCATTGGCAACGGCGAGTCAAATGCCCAGATTTCCCCTTCCAGCTGACGACCCTCGACCGCCGTAAATGGCTTGCGTCGGCGGTAATCGACGTCGAATCAATAACTCGCGTAAAAATGTCCTTTGTGCTGGGCCTTCTTTTCTGGAGGGGGTGGGGTGGGGGCGGGGTGGGGGCGGGGTGGGGGTTGGGAGAGAGAGGGTAAGGAAAGCCTCCCCTCCCGCTCCCTTTCACTCTCGGTTTGTTAATCGTGAAGGAAGGGAGTGGCCGGAAGAGCGGCTGTAAAGGGACGAGGAGGAAGAAGAGACAAAGAGGAGATGGATGAGAGGAGGAAGAGGTGGACGGAGAGAAGCGAGTGTGGGAGGAGGAGGAGGAGGAGGAAGAGGAGGACGGTGAATCAGAGGAGGGGGGAGAGGAGGATGACTATGAGTAAAAGGAGACGACAGCGATAAAACATAAAGAAGGAGGAAGAGGAAGGGAGACCCAAAAGGAGAGAGAAGCAAAGGAGAGAGAGACGAGACAAGAGAAAGAATCGTGCCACTCCAAGCGCGGTCGAGCGCGTGTGGCCGAAAAAGCGAGCGCAAACGCCTCGTCTCGAGTTCACGCCGACAAGAAGTTAAAACCGCCGCTGACATGGCCGCTGTGGCATGCTGATGACAAAACAGGGTATTATAACGAACTCGCCGCCAGTGTCTTAGCCGCGGGTAAAAACTGCAGATGCCAGACAGCGTGGCGATGCTCGCCGTGCGTGTACATATGTCATCCTCAGTCTC
>BOPN01001344.1:199922-204922 GCA_017312705.2 Penaeus japonicus
AGCAAGCAGGAGAGCAAGCAGGAGAGCCAACGCCCGGAGAGAAGGGGGAGAGCCAGCAGGAGAGCCAGCAGGAGAGCCAGCGACAGGAGAAACAGGAGTGAGCCACGCCGCAGAGCCGGCATAGGCAGCCCGACAGGAGAGCCAGCCAGAGCGCCGACAGAAGGGCCGAAAGCAGAGCCAGCGGGGGAGCCAAGTCTTCTCGGGGGATTCTTTACAGCCATCGTAAAACCTTGATTGCAGGGAGGAAGGGAGAAAGGGGAGGAGGAGGAGGAGGAGGAGGAGGAGGAGGAGGAGGAGGAGGAGGAGGAGGAGGAGGAGGAGGAGGAGGAGGAGAAGGAGAAGGAGAAGGAGGAGGAGAAGGAGGAGGAGGAGGAGGAGGAGGAGGAGGAGGAGGAGGAGGAGGAGGAGGAGGAGGAGGAGGAGGAGGAGGAGGAGGAGGAGGAGGAGGAGGAGGAGGAAGAGTGGAGGAGGAGGAGGAGGAGGAGGAGGAGGTGGAGGGGAGGGGGAGGAGGGAGGAGGAGGAGGGAGGAGGAGGAGGAGGAGGAGGAGGAGGAGGAGGAGGAGGAGGAGGAGGAGGAGGAGGAGGAGGGGGAGGAGGAGGTGGAGGAGGAGGGGGAGGAGGAGGTGGAGGAGGAGGAGGAGGGGGAGGGAGGAGGGAGGAGGGAGGAGGAGGAGGGAGGTGGAGGAGGAGGAGGAGGAGGAGGGAGGAGGAGAGGAGGAGGAGGAGGAGGAGGGAGAAGAGGGAGAGGAAGAGGGTGGAAGAGGAAGGAAGAGGAGGGAGGAGGAGGAGGAGGAGGAGGAGGAGGAGGAGGAGGAGGGAGGGGGAGGAGGAGGAGGAGGAGGAGGAGGAGGAGGAGGAGGAGGAGGAGGAGGAGGAGGAGGAGGAGGAGAAGGAGAAGGAGAAAGAGGGAGAGGAAGAGGAGGAAGAGGAGGAGGAGGAGGAGGAGGAGGAGGAGGAGGAGGAGGAGGAGGAGGAGGAGGAGGAGGAGGAGGAGAAGGAGGAGGAGAAAGGGAGAGGAAAGAGAGTTGGAGAGGAGGAGGAGGAGGAGGAGGGAGGAGGGAGGGGAGGAGGAGGGAGGGAGGAGGAGGAGGAGGAGGAGGGAGGGAGGAGGAGGAGGAGGGAGGAGGGAGGAGGAGAAGGAGGAGGAGGGGGAAGAGGTAGAGGAGGAGGAGGAGGAGGAGGAGGAGAAGGAGGAAGAGGAGTAAGAGGCTAGTAATAATAGTGAAACTAATAATGATAATGACAATGATAACAATAATGACAATGGTAGCAATGACAATAGAGATGATACAGTTCTCACCAACAACAAACCCGATAAAAAGAAAACAGAAGAACAGAAATAATCACACCTGATTCTGATCACCCTAACGAAGACGCGAGCCATGGCAAAGGCGTGAGCGAAAGACAAAACCGAAAACCACGAGACAGAGATCAAAACAAAGCAAAAGAGAAAGTAAGGAAGAAAGGAACTTAGACACAGTAGAGAAAAATACGACTCGAGTGTGTTCGGGAAATAGGCGCCTGTTAACGCTCATGGAGCAGTTAAATGGTGTGAGATGTGTTTAAATACGGTAATAATTATATAAATGAAACATAAATGGTGTGAGATGTGTTTAAATACGGTAATAGTTATGTAAATGATGCTCGTGTTGAGGAATTTTGGGTTAGTGAAATATCAAAATGGTTAAGAATATTTATACTGTGATTGCCTTTGCCTCACTATACATTATTTGCGTATTTTCGATTCTATGATACAATACGATGCTCAATTAGAAGAAAAAAGAAAGAAAAGAAATGTCAATCAATGAAACACAAAGAATAGGAATCCAAATATGAAAATGATATTACACTCTATTACACCGTAATGCACATTACTGCATACCATAATATCCAAGTATACCATAATGACTAACAAAATGTAATACAAAGTACACAAAATCGCACACCATATCGTGATACACAACATATCAAACCCAAAACCACTCGATACATCGACACTTTCACTGTAGTTGACAAATTCCTAAAAAAAAGTGACGGCGAGACACGAACGACAAACAATCTAAGCAAGAGAGAAAGGTCAAGATTCCTTCGGGCGGCCTTAAGACGACGGCGGTCATTCCTCCTGCAAGAAAAAAGACGAAAAGATTCAGGAAAGACAGACGCCAAGAGAAAGTTACCGAGTCAAGCAGAAGGAGGGAGGGAGCAGGAGGGAGGGAGCAGGAGGGAGGCAGCAGGAGGGAGGCAGCAGGAGGGGGGCAGCAAGGTAGACAGATGGAGGGACATATACATGGGTTAACAGGGAAATAAATAGGTATGTTGATAAATACAGATTGATATATAAGTGTCTAAATGCTGATCATTAAATGTATAGATAGATAGGTATATTGACAATTAAAGAGACGATAGATTGATAGATGTATAGATAGACAGATAGGAAGATTGACAGAGCAAGGCAAGCAAGCAGACCCATACATACACACACAGAAGGAGAGAGATAGATAGATAGATAGACAGATAGATATTAAGAGAGAGAGAGAGAGAGAGAGAGAGAGAGAGAGAGAGAGAGAGAGAGAGAGAGAGAGAGAGAGAGAGAGAGAGAGAGAGAGAGAGAGAGAGAGGAGAGAGAGGAGAGAGAGGAGAGAGAGAGAGAGAGAGAGAGAGAGAGACAGAGAGAGAGACAGGAATAGAGACAGACTGAGACAAACCGAGAGACCGAGAGACATAAACAAAGAGACAGACCGAGAGACATAGACAAAGAGACAGCGACGGGAAGAGGGAGACAGAAAGCACAAGAGAGGGAGCGTCGGGTTAGTTCCCACCGCCGCCGCGCCGTAGCGTGGCGTGGTAACAGCGGGAATCAAACAGTAACGTTATCTGCCACAGGTTCCGCCCGCAACTGTTGTCACGCCGGTACTATTGTCACACGACTGTTCTGCTTGTATCTGCCTGAATGCGGGCGGCTCTCTCCGGGAAGTAAATTTTTTTTTACGATAAAAGGTCATGATAACAGTTCATTACGATATTTTTACAGTGAAGATAATGCATTAGTCTTATAATCGACATTACGTTATTCACATGTCACTTAACAATACCTAATATAACTGCTGTAGTTATTGCAATATTGCAAATTCTACTTATAACCATATCGATAATTATCAACAGTAATGATAGTCACAGACGCTTGTAATAATGATACTTATAGCAATAAAATATCATAAAAGTATAGTTATTGTACTAGTACTAGCATGAGATAATGATGAAAAATAGTAGTAATAATAATGATGATAATCATGATAATAAGTATGATAATGATAATGATATTAATAATAATGATAATAATAATGATAATAATAATATTGATAATATTGATAATAATAATATTGATAATATTGATAATAATAATAATAATAATGATAATGATAATAACAATGACAATAACATAACAATAACAGTAATAATAATAATACCAAAAATAGTAACAGGAATGATAATGATAATAACAAATATAAATATAATGGCAATAATAATAATTATTATAATAATGATAACGATGATAATAATATCAGTATCAATAATGATGATAATAATGATAATGGAAATAATGAAAGAGAGAGAGAGAGAGAGAGAGAGAGAGAGAGAGAGAGAGAGAGAGAGAGAGAGAGAGAGAGAGAGAGAGAGAGAGAGAGAGAGAGAGAGAGAGAGAGAGAGAGAGAGAGAGAGAGAGAGAGAGAGAGAGAGAGAGAGAGAGAGAGAGAGAGAGAGAGAGGTGTTACTGCAAGCAAATATCAGCGCGTGAAGATGAAATCCGCTGACATAGAAATTTTATTGAAGAACCATGACATGCAATGCAGCTTTTCCCTGCAATATAGTATGTTGCAAGACTGCGGTGTTACAGGCATGCTCACTGAGCATGAGAAAATGCACATTAAAGTAAATAGAAATACGATGCAATTACCACGCAACCTGATCTAAACGCAAACGAAAACTATTTCAAATAATCTGCCCAATATATCGCCTTCGAAATGAGGATAAGGATAAGCCAGATTTGCGGAGCAGATGCTACGCCGGGCTTGTATGCACTGAGGCGAGCCCGCCATTCCGAAGTGAGGACCGTCACCTGGGCAAGCCATCGGGCGACGGGCGGCGGCAGAGACACGGCAGAAGGCGGCGTTTCGCTTCTCCAGAGACAACAGGGATCATTCCCTCCGCCCGGAAACAAGAAGGAAGAAGAAAAAGAAGAAGGGCGTCCTAGAGACTTGTTTCCCCTTTCTGCTTCTGTCATAGTTTTTGCCTGAAGGAGGGGTGGGGGTTGGGGGTGCTTGCGATCACATCCTGAGTGGCTAAAAGAAGCTGTGACTCGCGACTTCCTTCCAGCGAGTTCTATGAGCGGCCATTCCCCGGCAGCGCCTCCGCCCGTCCGCCCGTCCGCCCGTCCGCCGTTCTGGATTGCTGACACTTGGCGCTACCGGCAGAGCGCACCCGGTGCTTTCACGGAACTCACCCTCCAAGTACAAGAGTACGCATGAAAGATCTTTGCTGGTTAATAAGTAGTCGCGAGAGACATGGAAAATGCGTATATAAGTATGAAACATGAAAGTATAAAAGGTGGCTTATACATCACGAGGCAAGAGGCATGAAATTGCAAGGGGATGGTTCAACGAAGCAAACCTTGAGTTGTTTACGCGCAGAACGAGATCTCGGATGGCAGTCGTCAGCGGCCGCTTGAAACCTCTGACCTGCAGAGCGCACCCCAAAGGGCGGAGCCGCCGGCCTGGCCCCGGCCTGCCTGTTGTCGTGGCGGAGTAGTACTTCCCTTAACGACTGGGAGGCGCTCTAGGTCATTCGGGTTTTAATTATTGGCGATCGACGGAGGCAGAATGAGAGGGAAGGGAAGGAGGAGGGGGGGGGGGCGCCGGATGTGGGAAAAGAGATGTTTGCTCACACAAGCAAACACATACACTCGCTCTTTCCTTTTACCTTTTTTCCTTTGCTAGATTTC
>BOPN01001344.1:282422-289922 GCA_017312705.2 Penaeus japonicus
TCCCCCTCGAAGTTCACAGGCCGCATTGCCAAGGCCTGTGGACTAAACATCAACTGCAAATAAAAAGGGGTTTTAATGTCGAGCATAGTTAAAAATCACCATCCAGGCAAAAGAAGAACTTATAAAAATATAAAAAGGGGAGAGATCCACGACCTTAAAGAATCAGCCAATTAAAAAAATAATTTATCCAAAAAAAATAGCAAAGAAACTAAAAACAGGCTGAAACCATCAAAAATCACCCAAACCTAAAACAAAGTCAAAACTTAAAATTAACTTAAAACTAACCTTAAAATTAAAACTGAATAAAATGAGCCATCAAAAGAAATCGAGACAGGGATAACCCACTCTAAGTTTCTACACGGCGAAAACAAGCCCTTCCTTAAAAAGAGGACATAACAGGGATACCACAGAAGGTCAATACCTACATTAGGTTGTGGACGCGCTTACTCCTGGTTGCTTACACCGGGGACACCTGGATCCTCGGTTCCATCGTCCACCTCAGCCTCGGGGAAGAACTCTAGCTCTTCTTGGACCACGTAACGCTTCATCTGGTTACAGTGGTAACCCTTCTCTCGGTAAGGCGGCTGCGTCGACTGGCAGATGAAGGTGACAGGGCCTACCTGCTTCTTCACCCGCAGAGGGCCACTCCATCGGGAACCAAGAGCTCGGCCTGCAACTCCGGTCCGGCGGGCGTACTCCCTGACGAGGACAAGATCACCCTCTGCTGGCGTGAACTTTTGCCGCACTCTCCGGTTGTAGTCCTCGGCCCATATCGACTGTGCGCGACGGGCCGTTTCCACTGCAACCGCTCTAGCCTCCTTGAGCCTTTCGCGGAACCGTTGAGCTGATCCCTCATCGATCTCCTGCCGGTTCGTCAGCCCTACAGGGAAATAACCATCCTTCCCTATCATGAGGTACAACGGCGGCTGTCCGGTACTCCTGTGTACCGCCGTGTTCAGGGCGAGACGGACGTACGGAAGGAGCTCATCCCATTCGTCCGGGTGGTCTCCTACCAGGGTAGCCAGGGCATCCTTTATAACCCTGTTACTCCTTTCTACCATACCATTAGCCTGTGGGTGGAAAGCCGTGGTATATCCCAACTTTATCTTCAACATTTCACATACCTGGGAAAATAGACGGTTTTTAAATTCACCCCCAGAATCCGTTACTAGAATATTAGGAGGTCCAAAAAGAGTCACATATTTCTCCACAAATGCATTAGCCACTGTTTCTGCATCCTTGTTCTTCAAAGGTATCAACTGTAAATACCTGGTAAGATGTTCTACGATGACCAGAACGTAGCGGTAACCATTCAGAGATCCTTGCAAATCTAGAAGATCTGCCGACACCCTCTCCATAACCTGTGTCACCTCTGGGGCGGAACTTAATTTAGCCCTCCGCACCGCAACTCCTTTTCGCCGTTGACATTGGGGGCATGCTGCTACGAACCTCTTGACGCCCATCAACATCTGAGGAAAGTAATACTGGTCTCTCAGACGCGTGTAAGTCCTATAGACTCCAGGGTGGGCTGCTGTTGGTTCGCTATGCACTGATCTTATTGCCTCATCCCTCATGGTGCGAGGGATCACTAGCTGCTGGATCACACGGTCTGGAAGGTGACGTAAATGGTACAACAGGCCATCGCTTACCTCGAATTCTTCTAAAGGAAAGGGTGTTCTTCGTCGGGGCAGTCTTTGTTCCTGGAGGTACTGGATGATCTCAGTCCATAGGGGGTCCTTCTGTTGCTCTTCGGCAATCTTTTGGGCGTCCATGACAAGAGATGTTGCCGCTACTGCTCTGCTTAGGAGGTCAGGTACATGATGGGAAGCACCTGGTTTGTACCGAAGTTCGTACTGGTAGAAGGAGAGTTCGTGGGACCATCTAGTCATCCTGATTGACTTCGTGACCTGCTTAAATACGTATACTAAAGGCCGGTGGTCAGTATAAATCACAAATGATTTGCCATAAAGATACGCATCAAAATTTCTGACAGCTTCGACAACTGCCAGGGCCTCAATATCAATCACGGGATATCTCCTTTCTACCTCCCTAAGCTTTCGTGAAAAGTAGGCAACAGCATGAGGGACCCCTTCCCCATCTCGCTGCATAAGACATGCGCCGATGGCTTTACCTGTACTTGTGAATGCACCTCAAAGGGACGGTTAAAGTCTGGTTTCCGGAGGACCGGTGCCGACATCAGTCGTCGCTGCAGCTCCTCAAAGGCCTGCTGATGCTCTTCTGTCCACCGAAATGATCGTCCCTTCCTGGTTAAAGAGGTGAGTGGGGCAGCTATCATGGCATAACTGGGGATGTGTTTTCGGAAGAATCCGGTACATCCCAAAAACTGTCTTACTCCCTTCACATTCTGTGGGGGCTTCATGGTCTTAATGGCCTCTACTTTAGCTGGGTCTGGCTGTATCCCTTCCCTGGTTATAAGGTATCCCAGGAATTTGAACTCATGAGTGGCAAAGGAGGACTTACCGACATTTAGGCAGAAGCCAGCCTTACTGAGCAAGTCTAAGGTTTCTTCCAGATGTTCCAGATGTTCATCAAACGAACGGGAGTAAACCACCACGTCATCCAGGTATGCTAGCACATGCCTCCCCAAGACTGGAGCCAATACTGTGTTGATGGCCCTCTGAAGGTGGGATGGGGCCGTGGCGAGTCCAAGGGCCTGGCAAACTGGAAAAGTCGGTGGCCATCTGAAAATGCCGTTTTATGCCTATCCTCTGGATCTACTTCCACCGTCCAGTAAGCAGAGCGGGCGTCAGGGCAACACTCAGTGTTATGCAGTTCATCAATGGTCTGATCTATACGGGGCATTGGATATGCATCCCCAATCGTTACTTTGTTCAGGTTCCTAAAGTCAATGCAGAACCTTACCTGCCCATCCTTTTTCCTGACCAGAACCACGGGGGACAACCAAGGAGATTTTGAAGGCTCGATGATGCCACCAGTAAGCATCTTATCACACTCTTCCCTTATGGTGGTCCTCGCATGTTCCAGTAGACGCCACTGTCTGGTCCTCAAAGGGGTCTCACTGGAGGTTACTATCTTATGGGAAATACCTGGCACCTTCCCCAGTGGAGCTCCTTCCTTAAATAAATTGGGAAATTTGTTTAAAATGGAAAACAATTGATATCTTTGTTCAACCGTAAGATGGTTTACCTTCTCCTTCGGTATGTCGAAGCTAGCTTCCGTCTCACCCACAGTGTGCGTTTCGAAATGAACTTCAGGGAAGACGGTGTATTGGTCCTCAGTGTAGCCGAAATCTTGGGTCCCATAAAAGTCATCGAAATCGTCGATGAATTCCTCTGTAACACTGCTTAGAGAATCCCCATCATTATCCTCCCTGCTAGTGGGCACAAAGTTCTTAGGAGGCACTTCCCTTGAAGCAGAGTCTTGGTGAAAAGTCTGTTCTACCGGCTCAACTCTTGCGATAATCATACCCCCCTTAAGTGTCACTGGCTTTGGTCCATCATTCACTACCCACACGTTAACCATGTTCGTTTTTACAGTCACCACGGTCCTAGGCACTAATACACGGTCAGTAATTCCACAGATACATACCTCCGGATGCCTGGTTCCATTCTGTACTTGTCCATGTATAAAAACACCACTATGGGGAGGGCACTGCACTGTCTTCTGAACCACAACACTGTTTTCTACCTCACCCATGTTGCACGTCCGTCCACCTGAACCAGGTTTCTCTCTTCCGGGGATGGTCTTATTAATCACCTGCACCTCCCTTGAGGCGGCATCGGAGTATGTGAGCGGCACCTTCACGCCATTAAACACCATATATTTTCTAAGGGGTGAGTGATAGGAAATTAGCCGGAAGTTGAACCTTCTGAGTAAGTCAATGCCCAGTAAAATATCACCTGGGAAAGATATTTCATTCACTATACATACTTTATGGAAGCAGAAGACATGAGGAGCGATTTCAACTCTTACCGTTGCTTCCGCTTCAGGCTGAAACTGTCGTCCCGAAGCACCTCGCAGGGTTTTCGACGAAGAAAAAGGTCGGTGTATTTTAAACCTTTCCATGGCATCTCGGGAAAGTATAGTTACTCTGATCAGTATCCACAAATCCTTCAGCCGTTTGACCATTAACCTGTAAGTGTACTATGGGCCTCCCATGTTTTACTGTCGCGGGCATTACTGGTTCCTTGGGGTCCTGCGCCTGGGGTCGGAACCTCTTCGTCCCGGCGGGCCGCGAGAAAGGGACATCTGTTTGCAAAGTGTCCTTCCTTGTTACACAGGAAACACCTCGTCAGTTGACGACTTCGACAGTCGGCTGTATCATGGGAGTCAGATTTGTGGTAAGAACAATACCTTTCAACAGGAGCTACTTGCCTTGGACGTAAACTTCTCCTTGGGTACTCAGGTTCACCTGCTGTCTCTGGGGTACTCACATTACCTTCACTTTCATAGCACACCAACTCGAAGGTTCCAAATCCTCTGAGAAGCATCGACAATCTCCGACAACGAACCATCCTCCTTTAGGACTAAAGCTTCCCTCAACCAAAATGGCAAACCTCTTAAAAATACCCTCCTGATCAATTCGTCAGGATCCCCTATGGCTCCAGGATAATCATAAAAACCTTGATACACATTACCCTCTAAAAGAACATAAAAATCAAGAGGAGCTTGATCGGATTTCAACTTATATCCTTCAAGTATTCTAAAAAAGTCTGTGGCAGAACATGTCCCCCTGAATTTAACCCTTACTTTTACTTTAAATTCTTCCCAGCTTGCAATTCTATCAAACAGGGGCCCATTTATTATTAAGTCTGCTGTTCCTCTGCAAGAAGCCTTCGCCGCGCGAATATAGGCCGAATCAGTGGGAGGTCTAGTCAAATTCTCAATGCTGCGGATCCAACTCTCTACCTCCTGATTCCTTTTAAGTGGTTTAGCAGCAGAGGTCTCGGCTTTAAAAATAATTACCGCTTCCTTCTGTACAACATACTCAACAGGTTCACGGGAAGAAGCTTCACTAGTATTAGGTGTTGCCCTGTTTTGTTGTTCTAATTTTAATTCCAATTCAGAGTTCTTTACTTGCAAATCATTGACCAGAGTTTTTAGACTATTAATTTGGGTTTGTAACTCGTCAAACAATGAGATATCCATGTTCTCTCTGGGCAAAAGAGTCAACTCACCACTCGTGTTTGAATCGTCTTGTGAAGATTCTCCCGATGGACCTGCCTCTGGCTCACCAACTAACCCTCTCCGCAGCTTTCGTTTACCCATTACTTTAAATTAATGAAATAGACCTTTACCTAAACGAAAAATACTGGACTTTTAATCCCTGAAACAAACTTTAAACCCACATGAAAGAATACCTGAAATTAATGCTTGCCTGAAACATTCAGATCCCACCGCTGATCACCAAAAATAAATAAGATCTGTAGTGATTCCCCGAGACATTCCCTTGCCCCAAAGTAAAATCCCGATTGAATCCAAGGTAACGTGAATCCTTGTCCTGTGTAGGGGTAGGCTGCCACCAGCTGATAAGGGATCAGCACCCGTGTATGTGCGAGACAGTCGAAGACGTGTAAAATGTATGTTATGTATGTGTATGAGTGTATGTCAGTTTGTATGTGGAAAGAAAGAGTTCCTACACAGGACATTGCCGAGCAGGCGTGGCCAGAGTCAGGCAAACATTCTTATTTCAGGTTCTCAAATCAAGTCTCAAAAGATATAAAAAGAAATAGTTCCGATCATAGTTTATTTAATATATATATTCAACACAAAAACCAAAAGGTCTCTCCTCCTTCTATATTCCAAAATGTCTTTCCTTTGGCTGGCCATGAATATAACTATGGCCGCAACCCTTTTGAACAATGATAAAATACAAGTAAAATTCCAATAAAAAAAGTAAGAAAAACAACAAGTGTCAAAAGGACACTTGTTGTGAGCAGCGCTGTTGCCGAGCTAGTAGCTCATGTGCTAGAGGCTATCTGCTGCCGGAACACGGCCTCGCAGGGGTAATATGGGCCTCTTTCCAGGGAGGGAGCATGTGGTAGGCCCTCCTTCCAGGGAGGGAGTGAGTAGTAGGCCCTCCAGGGCAACGCCATCTCTTGGCGCCGCTTCCCCCTCGTGGCGACAAAGGGACACTCGTGTATATTCCCCTGGAGGGATGGCTGGGGCGAAGTACATCACTACAAGGAATCCGTAGCGAACTGAATTAATCATCCGACATCAGTTATTGCTTGTTGCCGTGTGAGGATGAGGCAACCTGGCCGCCCCCACCGGCCTTATGAAGCCCGCCCCGCCCTCACTGCATGACCGGCTCATCCCAACCGTCATGGGGGCGAGGGTTGCATGTCACTCTTTGGACGGAATAGACTTACGTTACCTCTCCGCTATCAGGAATTCTGTTCACATGCTCTGAATAAAGACCTTAGGTGCACGGCTGCATGGGAGGCGGTGTGCCAGCCGAGGGCCATGCACTCGAAGCCTCGCCCTCAGCGCCTGGGTTCGCATGACGTTGGCGCTCAGGACGGATGGTCGCAGGGGGAGGAGCGGGAGAGGGAGTAGGAGAGAGAAAATGAAGGAGAGTGAAAGAGAGAGAAAGACGTAGGGAAAAAGAAATAGAGAGAGAGTGATAGATCTGTTTATCAGTCTATATATCTACATACACATGCAATATATGCACATACACACTAACCTTTATAAATTTATGCGTGTCTGCACGTATGTGTGCATACATATACGCTTATATATGTTTGGAAGTAGTAAGTTTAAGATTCAAATCCTGTCGTACATTTTCATATAGTCTCTTATAGCTGCCTCGGTAACTGAAACTAACTTAAAACGAAAACTTGCAGACAGAGCGTGTTTATCTTGACTCTGAATTTGTTTCATGCCTTTTTGAACTTGGAGCGGAGAGCGTTCCCAACTTCCACGTGGTAACCAATACAGGTCGGCATGTGCGCACGGAGGCGAAAGATGAAGAAATTAGCGCGGGAGATTTCCTTCTGAAAATAGATATTACTGAAGTTAAACTTTCCTTGGTCTTTCTATTAGATGCCAGACAGGCCATGCCCTTGACAGTCTGAGTTCGTGCTTGGAAGATCAGGCGCCGTGTTACGTCTACGAAAGTGGTCATATTATCCTTTAATCTTAACATTACGTGCGCAGTCGGACGCGAATCAAATGTGCCCAAAGACGCGCCCTGCATGATTCCCTTTCAAAATTGCTTTTCATGCAAAGTTTGCAAATATTGGTGTTATATCTTACGGCAACAGGAAAGGCGAGGCTGCAGAAAACACGAACGACTGACGTCTGCTTTTACCAGACTGATGAAGCAGAAGCCTATTTTGCAATGGTCCGTAACATACATTTTAGCCATAGGAGAACAAAGGCAGTGCTTTGACTGGGCAAATACGCGAAATGGAGTTCACAGTTGATCTGAGATTTGAATAACATATAGACCTTTTCTGACGTGTGGGTTTATGAATTCGCACTTATATGACAGATTAACTGTACATGCTGTTT
>BOPN01001345.1:12500-20000 GCA_017312705.2 Penaeus japonicus
GGTCAAATGAGAAGTTCACCTAGAATATAAACCAAATCACACTTCTTAAGATCGAGCTTTTCACTTTTCTAGAAAATAGGCCAAGGAACTCATTAATAGTAACAAAATGTACTTCATTAGTATACTTTCAAAACTGTGTCGGATGAAAAATTACTTAGACTCTAAATAACAGTAAGAAGAACTTTAAATAGATGGTGGAATAGATTAATTGTATCTTTAAAATATATAACCAAATAAAATTCGCCATCTGGTTATTTGCTTGAATAACTTGGAGGAAATTGTGGCCTTGCTGGAAATATAATACGAGATAATTGCATATATACAGTTATGTTAAAGTTTATACATCTTTCATGCAGCTGTTTAGTATATGAATATATGAATCAACCATTCTTTTTCTTAATAGCAAATACATTTTTTTCAATCTGAACAATCTTCATATCACTCATTCTGACAACTGCAAAATGCACCACAGAGCCTCGCACACTTGCAACAGACAAACCTCACATTTGCACATTTCCAACATGCACAGTAGATTGCAAGCCCTGTGGGAATAAGATTCCTCCTCTATTCTAGGACCAAAAAGTCATCAACCTCCTCATAACTATATGGTCTTGGATTAAGAGAGAAGGGGAGTAAGTGAGTGATGGAAGGGGGAGTGAATGAGGGATGGAGTGAGTGAGGGAGGGAGTGAAAGAGGGATGGAGTGAAGGGGAGTGAGTGATGGAAGGGGGAGTGAAAGAGGGAGTACATGAGGGATGGAGTGAGGAGGGAGTGAAAGAGGGATGGAGCGAGGGGGAGTGAGGGAGGCTGAGAGGAAGAAAGGAAGGACGAAGAGCAGGATAAGGAGGAAACATTGAAGGAGGAGGGGGGTTAAGAATAATAGGTAAGGAAGAAGAGAAGAAGAAGGAGGGGGAAGGGCAAAGGAAGAGAAGAGAGAAAGAAGAAGAAGGAGGAATAAGGAGGGTAGAGAATAGAAGCAAAAAGAGGAGGAGGAGGGGGAGAAGCAGCATGTAGAAGAGGGGAAAAAACAAAAATCCAACCACCTTAAAACAACTAAATACATAAACAAACATAAACAGAAGAGAACAAGCCCTGCAAGAAACACACACAAAACGAACAAGGCGAAGGACGGAAGGAGAGAGGCGCCCTTAACGAAGGAGGCAAAGGGAACAGCAATAGTGCCACGACAGGTCACATTACACAGGGAACTGGTTACATAAGGGTACAATAAGGTTCCATACGCGAGGCCAGGTTCGGTCATATAAGGCTTCTTTTGTAGAGTACAAAACAGGTAACGCGTTCTATGTTTTCGAACTTCTGGGAGGGGCGTTCGGGGTTGTTGGCGACGCGTTACGCTTTTGACGTCATCGTTTAAGCTCCGCCCAAAACTAGCCTGAAAAGTAGCCTGAAGTTCGGTTGCTGGAGCACATTGCGTGTCTATTGTTGTTTTATTTTCAACAGCAATACAATGTATATTTTGTTAATAATCCTATACCCAGGAGACAATATCTGTAGATAATTCTATACCTAGAAAACAAAGAAATAAGCCATGAGGACGCCTAAAAAAATAAAAAATAAAAGAATAACTGAAAACTTTTCCCTCCAAACAGACGGTGTCTCAACTCGTTCCTTTGATTATTATATATTTATTAAAACAAATATGAATATTAATTTAATATGCATTTTGATAATAATAAATATCGTGAATCTTAAAATAATTGTTAAAAATCGATTAAATTTCAATACATATGCGTATATAATGTAGATAATAAACAAAAAATATATCTCCTCATTGTAATCGGACAAAGTGAATAAACAGCTTTATCAGGGTAAGAGCTCCTCTGCGACATGGACGGAATGAAAAAGCCTATTTTAGCGAAATCACCACTGTGGCAACACAAAGAAGGTACGTACTGGTGTTATTTTATATTAAATACATCTCATGTCCATCTGTATAGAGGTAGAATGTAATGTCATGTCTTTGATATTCTAAAAGACGAGCATCAACTTTGGAGGGAGGGAGGAAGAGGGAAAAGAGAGAGAGAGGAAGAGGGAAATAAGAGAGAGAGGAAGAGGGAAAAGAGAGAGAGAGGAAAAGGGAAGAGAGAGAGATGGAAGAAGAAATAGGTAGATATAGAGTGAGAGGATGAGAAAGAGAAGAGAGAGAGTAAAAGTGAAAACAATAGGGAGTGAGAGAGAGAGAAAGTATATATATATATATATATATATATATATATATATATATATATATATATATATATATATATATATATATATATATATATATATATAAATGTGTGTATATTTAAATATATGCATATAATATGTAGATAGGTAGATAGATAGATATTTATTCATTCATTTATATATATATATATATATATATATATATATATATATATATATATATATATATATATATTTATGTGTGTGTGTGTGCGTGCATGCATGCGTGCGTCCGTGTGTGTCTATCTATATGTGTATATGTATGTGTGTATATATGTATTTTATTTATTTATTTATTTATTAATTGTCTGTAAAACCTCGCTACCACTGATCTGCTAAGAGTAAATAGGTAAAATTCCATAACGTCTCATAAGGCATCTGGTTAGACAATTGTTTTAAGCGGAGTCGTGGCGTATCAGTTCCAACGTGCCTGTCAATCTGACGGCACGGGTTCGGTCAGGAGGTAAAATTTGTATATTTATTTATTTATTTGTATATATATATATATATATATATATATATATATATAAATGAATATATATAAATATATATATTTATTTATATAACCATATATATGTGTGTGTGTGTGTGTGTTTGTGTGTGTGTGTGTGTGTGTGTGTGTGTGTGTGTGTGTGTGTGTGTGTCTGTGTGTGCGTGTGTGTTTATATATACACATGTATATAATGATAATAGTAATAACAATGATTATGTTAATAAATATTTGCTAAGAAACATGTAACTGATAAAATTCAATATTGAAATAGAGCTTTAGATATTTTCTTTCTTTTCTTAATAAAGGCAGCTTCAGTGTAATGTTTGTGACAAGTTATACCATAATCCAGAAGAGGCTAGCAAGTGCTGGATGAGCCATATGTCAGTAGTTTATCCAGTGGCTGAAATTGTAAGGAGCCCAGAGCCAAGGCCATCCTGGGCACCTGATGTCATTATTGAAAGTCCAGAACAACCAAGCAATATAAGAAGCAATGAAACACTAGAGGTAGAGCTGATTGGTGATCCTGAAGAACTACCTGATGATCCAACTGAACTTCTTGAAGAATCTCAAGCGACAGGTGTTTATTAATCCAAATACTTTTCAATATGAGAAGATATACTGACTTATCTTCTATAATGTAGGCCCCACATTATCTTTACTCGCTTTCCCTTATATATCATTGGATCCAATTGATCTTTTTCTTGTGTTATTTCAGGGTAAGTCAGAAAGATTTGGACGACAGAAAGACTAAAAGAATTAATAAAGGAGAATTACCCTCATATGGTGGAGTAAGCAGTCAACTGTTTTGGAAATGATTAAGAACACCTTGCATGAATTTGTAAGTAGCAAATAGCTCTTAATATAGTGAACTGTATATTTGTTATGAGAAGGTTGGTTATTCAATGAAGCTTTTTATTCTTTAAACCTTGAGTTATGTGTTGCTCAGATGTCAAGTTAATTTCCAATGTATACTTGCAAATTAGAAGTTGATATATGTTCAATACTACACATAAGATATTATCAGCATCATTACAGGCTTTTAATCATATTTACCTTAATCTTTAAAGTAGTGTATACAGTGCATAAGCTTCAATGAAAGATAAAGATTATGTTTTTTCATAGATTTATGACATTCTTGTATAATTTGATTCTCTTCAGTAACCTAAGAGCTATGCTTTCCTTTATCTATATGCTTTGAGTGATATTCAGAAAAGGTAAACAATATTTAGATTTCATATTTAAATTCCTATGGCAAGAGGAGTTTATGTAGTTATGATCTTCACCTTTTATCTAACATGATAACTTGTATTCATAGAACTAGGAAAGTATTCCTGATTACATTTACTTATTTGGGAGGGAGGGTGGGATCTGCAAAATAAATATTTTTCTGTGTTTAAGTTGTCATAAAAAAAATTCAGATTATTGGACACGTGATATGTGACTTCATAGATAGGAAGAAATGTGAGAATAAATAGTTCATGACACTACAGTCTCCATACTTTGACCATAATACTTCTATCTGGATGACTAATACATTGCAGTAGTTAGGAAAGATTTATAAAAATACACACACACACACACACATATATACACATACATACATATATATACATACATATATATATATACATACATATATATATATATATATATATATATATATATATATATATATATATATATATATATACATATATATATATATATATATATATATACATATATACATATATATAGAGAGAGAGATAGATAGATAGATAGATAGATAGATAGATAGATGATAGGTAGATAGATAGATATAGATATATACATACAAATGTATATTTATTTATATGTATATAAGAAATTAACAGGCCATTCATGAATGAGAGCCTGAGCATTATGACCTCCTGGCTTTCTTCTTGCTAGAGTGGCTTATTGTTAGTCCTTGTATAACAGATGAGGAAATTAATGATGATCTAGAAATAGCAGATGCACCAGTTATAATTGAGGTTTGTTCTAATTGCAACACCTTCCAAATTTCCCCCTCATTGATAGTAAATACCAACTTAACTGCAGATCATAGTAGCAGCTATGTTAATGCTGTTACTCATATTGCCATTTCTCTTCCCAACTATAGGTCCTAACAACAGGTACACCTGTCATGACAGCTGCTATGCAAATCCCTCCCAGAACACAAGGGACCACAAGAACATGGAGACGGCTAACTGGAAGAGAACAGCTTGTCTCCAAAATGAGACAAATGCATCAGGAAATGAGGCAAAATTTTGAATAGTTTAAGAACACAGAACATATATATATATATATATATATATATATATATATATATATATATATATATATATATATATATATATATATATATATATATATTATATATATATATATATATATATATATATATATATATATATATATATATATGCATGTGTGTGTGTGTGTGTGTGTGGGCGTGCGTGCATGCATGCATGCGTGTGTGTGTTTGTGTTTGTTTGTGTTTAAAACAAGATTTTATTGCTATTGTCACCTCCCAAGAGAGAATGAATTAATGATAATTTTATGTTTATATCATAATGTTTTATATATCTATTGTCAAGTTTGTAGATCTTTCAGTTAGATTCTGTGAAAATATTATATAATAACAAATCCATTATTTTTAGTGCTACAGTGTATGAGAATTTGAATATATTTAAGTTTATAAATCAGCAATTTAATGTATTAGGACGAAATAAACTCTTTGTTTTATTAAATATGCAATAAGTATTTGTTGCCTTATTGTCCTGGACAGGTGAGGATAAGCTAAACTGATATTTAAAGTAATTGGAAATACTTTTATTGTGACAAAGTTGCTAAATAAACAAAAAAAGTTATAGGTCACATATGGACTTAAAACATTTGAGTAAAAAACATATACTATATATATAAAACATTTCAAAACACACACACACACACACTGCCATTATATTTGTACTGTCCAGGTCAGATTGTACAGCTTCTGGGGCTTTAATTAATACACACAGCAACCATCCACAGCACCAATTACCCCTGGCAGGCCAGCTAAATGCTAAGTCTCTTTCCCTTTCCACTGCTTCCTTGTGTGTTGGCCATCTAATATACTCTCTGCACAGCACTTCTATTATTTTTTGCACACAATCAAATGTAACTCTTTTTGATACTGCATATAATTCTGATGGCTCTATGTGTGAAACAGGAGTTCCTAAGTACCAAAGTGTCATATACAAGGCCTTCTTTGGTCCTAAATTGAGGCTGGTACGTGAAGGTCTGGACCCATATACCCCTTCGATTTCCTTGATAATCATATCAAAAGAACTTTTAGTAACTCCTAGGTGGTTGAAAAAGTCAGTCACTTTTTTGCTCCAGAATTTCCATGAAACCTTCTTGTTGCGGATGATCTTCCCTGAATGAAGAAGAAAAAAGCATATCTAAGCAAAGACTTTATTTTCCTAAGAAAATATGTTTACTATAAAATGTAAATGAATATATTTCACTTTCTAATCTTAAAATACAAATACTGTATAATCAAAATGATAACAGAATTTCCAGAAAAGGATTGTAATCTGTGGTTAAATACTTTAAATAATAGTCATTTACTATTACTTTTACATCATGTAAAAAAAAAAAAAAAAAAAAAAAAGTTGATTAGCATGAACACTGCCTTCTCCAAATATCTGATTTAAGTTTAAATGCAACAATTACACTGTAGTTGTTATTTGTCTAACTTATTTCCCATGCACACAGTAAATAAATCTAAAGTATGGAAAGATTTGCACTACTGTTTACAAAAACTAGGAAGGAAGTTGGTTGGCCTTTGCCAGAGGTTTTCCTTCAAACCAATAGGAAACCCACCTTATTCAAAGGCATAAGCCGTCATACACATCAACACACATTGCCGTTGGTTGCACAATCTCTTCCATAACTTCATTGCTCTCATCTGGGAAGACCTGTAGAGCTACAGCCGTGATCTCTATTGGTCTCTCGATGAGGCCGCCATCGTATGATACGTGTGTGGTGGATCCTCTTGTGTTGTTTCGGGAGCGTGTAATTTGAAATGATATCTACGATACTTTTTCCCACAATTCGCCCTACGCTTGGCAGCGCACTCACTAGCCAATCAGCGTCTATGGAGAGTAATGACGTCATTAGGCCAACCTCCTTCAGTCTTCAGGAACATAGAACGCGTTCCCTGTTTTGTACTCTACAAAAGAAGCCTATAATCACCACAGGGTCTCATCCATTGAGGTCTCGTTTTCACTCGTCTCGTATTAATTCCGAGTAAACGAATACCTTCATGGTGGGGAGAGAACGATTATCTTTTGACTGCATATAGCCTTTCGTATTGATTTAATTCCATAATCGTATGAAATAATGTCTCAAGAGTAATATTTTGTTGTCTCAGAATAACATTTAGACTGTTAGGTGTAAACGAGGGTGCGGGAGGGAAACTTATTCATTGTTTTTTTGTGTAATGTTTGACTTGATTTCCTGCTGCTCTCAAAACATTCTACTTTGATTAATCAACAGCTATATATAAGGCTTGCATAAGATTTTTTTTATCAGTAATAGTACTCAAATTCACGCATTTCGCACGTGTTTTCAATGTGACTTGATGAGGTGCGGTCTGTATGTATTTCAAATGGATCGTCAATGGTCCACTTCTGATCGTATTTATTCGAGATTTTTATTTAATAAGATAATATTCGATAAGAAAAAATAATGGTTAATCAAAACTTGGGTAGAGTTAATCAACATCGTACCACCAT
>BOPN01001345.1:30000-40000 GCA_017312705.2 Penaeus japonicus
ATTGATTTCCCTTGAGAACTGATGACCTCGTGTTCTAATGCTTTATATATAGAGTATTTAACTCATATGATTAAGGAGAATAGAAACACTTCTGACATTTATCAACAGGAAACTCAGTCAGCTGTGCAAAGGGGGAGAAGACAAAGGTAGACAAAGTGAAGTTGGTGAAGGAACTCGACGACATCCTCACACAGATTGCGGTATGTCCAGAGGCTTGTTTATGGTATTACATTGTGAAACTGTTACAAAATAAATCAATTTGAATGTTTGTATACACTGTACACGTGTATTGTGGTATTCAGTGTATATTTTTCTTCTTCTTCATATTTATTTTGATGATATATTTTGATACTTATCTTTTGATGTAAGTAAACTCTTAGCATTATTTAAGATATAATTCTTGTAGCTTGACATCCTAACCCAGATGAAAATATTTGAACATGTGTATATTTTTCTTCATCTTCTAAGACTGGCATTATGATTGCAGAGTGTGAGTCCAGTGGACTTGATGCCAGGGGAATTTGACCCAGCCAATCACGTGATGCCACAACAGCCTCTTCATCGGTGCATGTTCCCAAAGGTAGTTTTATTGTTTCCATTTTCATTTTTATTAAATTGCATTATATATGTATATGAGGAGGACGGTATTATAAAAGGATTTATTTTATGATTTTGGAATAGGTATGTTATAGAATTTTACCACTTTTCTTCTATCTGGTTTACTACAGTTCTGTCTAGAGAGAGTTGGATAGTGTTTGTTTAAAAATATGATTTTTTGCAGGAAAGGTAAAATGTCTCACTTCATTACAACATTAGCCAACTATATCAAAACATTCTTATTATTAAATTGTTAACAAAGAGGCTGTTTTTGGCTCCAAATGGTTGAAACACCAGGATATTTCAAACACGTAAGCTTAACGCCTCGGGCTATTCGCCCACACTGGATACACCATACCTGGAGTGCCAGCCAGGAGGATGGCCACGACGAGATATTTTGTCCCTGGAGGCTGACGCTGCCACCACTTGACAGGATATCTTGTCACCTGTCATTAAGGGGTTATATTTTAAGGAGTTTGAAGTTATATTTGTTTAGTAATTGTTCCATTGAAAAATAGTTCCTACTTTGCATTTACACCGAGTACTTTTCATTGAAAATTATTATATATCTTTAAGTCTCTTTCTGTCTGTCTGTCCATCTCTGTTGTGGAAAATAAGGAACATTGCAAAAAAGATCTTAAGTAGCTCCAGTCTTTCTTTATGAATGTTTTTTTCTATTGTAATGAAATATATATTACTTGTTTTCTTGCAGCTATTTTCAACATTCTTTATGTATAGAGCATCAAGATTGTATGTTAACTTGTTAACACCGGGTGACAAGATATCATGCCATGCTTGTTGCCGGGGACGTGATATTTTGTCATGGCATGCCAGGTGATTGGACGTGTATTGGTCACGAATAGCTTGAGGTGTTAGGTATACACATTTGAAATACCTTGGCATTTATATCAATTGGAGCCAAAACCACTCCTTCATTATTGTGTTAACCCATTGGTCACAGTATTAAAAAAAGGTGTATGCAGTTGGATGGCGGGTTTACATTGTCTGGCACAGTGCCATCCGCGTTCACGACCAACTCTGCCTTGGCAGCAAATCATGACATCTGCTGCTATTGTGTTGATATAAAGTTTTCTTTGAATTTGTAAATATCTCCTTGTTTTCAGGCGGGCGTATATTCCTCCATGCAAAGCGTTTCAAACCCATATGAATGTATCATTGGAGGAAGGGTGTTCATTGGGATGTCTGGCCAAAATGTAAAGGACATTGGCCGATGTTCCACCATAGAAGATCCCCTTGTTGTACTAGGAAATCTCTGTGACTGGGGCCACCTAGCACCCACGGCCCCCGATACTCTTGGTAAGTTGCAGGTGACAGTTGGGTAGTGATCTGAATTTTAGAACATGTCATTCATTAATTACATGACAGTATGAATAGTGAATGTGCTATTTTATCTGAGTGAATAAGTGAGAGGAAAGGGTAATCGAAAAAAGGGAAACACAAAGAGAAGAGTTTTTAGATGTTTATGCATATGCTGGTGTGTTTGTTAATCCTGTATATTGTTAACATAACCCTTTGTTTAATGGAGTGTCAAGTTAAAGGAGATCCTTAGTTTAATAAAACAATGCAATACCTGTTTTCTTACTTGCAGTTTCTTATCCCTATGAAGGACAGGAACCTTTCATCATTGATTCCTGTCCAGATGTCATCTTTGCCGGGAATCAGGATTCCTTCGGAACAACAGTAAAAGGTAAAGGTTATTATTGCTCTTTGTTCAACAACTGCCTTCCTGTCAGTTATCCCAGTTTGACTCTTTTGTGTATGTATATTATATTACAGATTTACTGGCAAGAGGTTAGTTTGGATGCATTCATTGTCACTTATCTTACTCATTTCTCCTCATAAATAATTAAATTTAACATTTTACGATCATGGGCACTTTACACGACTCAAAAAAGATGTATTTTGTGCAATTAATAATTGTTAATTGTATATCTTGTATACCTTTTATATATATTGTTGCTCTTTAACTCTTCAGTACTTCCACCTATATACCTTATTCTATATTCATATTTTTATTTTTTTTTATTTTTTTCAGATGTAAATGGTCACAAAGTTACTTTGGTGAGCATTCCAAAGTTCAGTGACGCAGGAATGTGTGTTGTGGTGAATCTCCGTACTCTACAGTGCCAACCACTTTGCTTCTCTGTGGATGGAAATACTTTAGGTGATGCGTCAAGTCCTGAAGCAGAAAAGTGAAATATAAGCTTGTCATATATGTTAGTAGGAAATATTTCTTTTTTTTTTACATTTTTGCTATGACTTTGAAGATACTGTTATAATGATTATCTTCTTTCTTTTCTTTTTTCTACTATGCTTTATAGTGTAAAATGTGAATGGTTAATGTTAGTAATGAAATTTCATACATTCTTTTTATTACCCTTAGAACACCTGAATCTATTATCATATAATTTCACATTAAGTGTAAAAAGTATGAAGTTATATATTGTGTCTGTAATATACCAGACTATATCATAGTCAACATAGTTGTCTTTCCCCCCAACATCGCTCGCCCGCAGCTAGTGCGCCTCAGAATCCCTAGATGTCAGGCTTATGCGTTCAAATATCCCGGCATTTTGACCATTTAGAGCCGAAATAGCCCTGTCGTGAATGGGTTAATGGCTGTGCACTACACTTTGCACTCTTGACATGGGAGGAAGGGACAGGGATTATTTCATTCAAGAGGACATCAGTAACGAACTTCTGTGCCACTTTTTTCCAATGCAGACCTCACATTCACACTATGGCACTCTTTTCTTTCTTTTCATTTTTGTGTTTTATATTTCTTCTGTTTGGGAGAAAGAGGGGAAAAAAGGGGGCAGGGCACAGGTTGTTCATAATCAATATATTTC
The DNA here is from genome assembly GCA_017312705.2 of Penaeus japonicus. NCBI lineage: Eukaryota > Metazoa > Arthropoda > Malacostraca > Decapoda > Penaeidae > Penaeus > Penaeus japonicus. The sequence goes on from BOPN01001345.1 coordinate 33,468, forward strand.
TGAAAAAAATGAGACTAGTTCTTATCTTGCAATGTCAGAATTTGCATCCTGAGGAATGCATCTCATTTGAAGAAATATTTTAAAAAGTATTTGCATTTGAAAGCATTTTTTTCCCATTCATTTATTTTAGATCTTTTATTTTTCTACTAAATTATGGCTGCTTACATTTTAGTGCTGCATGAACAATTTTTGCACCACTTTTCTATTGGTATATTGCATGAGCAAATTCACTCACAAACTCATTTTCTAAATTAATTTGATATTTTCCATCAAACACATTAAATAGAGCACTTGCTATTCTTTGAAGCAAATAAAAATTGTTGGCAATATGGAAGCAGGATTACCATTTGGAATTTGGAAGATGGTTTAGTGTGTGGATGTATTACACATTCACATGATACATATCTTCATAATATATATCATGGCCACATCTGCACTTTAATTCATACAGCTCATAATTCAAGTGTTTGCCAGCCCAAATGCATACTCGACTCCACCTACATCTTCATAAAAGACTAAGGGCATAATTATAAACATTAGTTGTGGCATAAACCAAGAGATCCCCCCCCCCCCTCAATCATTACAATGAATCAAGTTGTCATTGGCTCTATAACCTTAACCCATTCACAACGGGGCCATTCCAGCCTTGCATGTCACAATGCCGGGGCTCTCTAACGCATAGGCCTAAATCAGTTAAATAAACAACACTGTATGGCATCCCCAGCAAATGGGCCTAGAATGCGCGGTACAGTAGTGTACCACCCGTCCAGAGAGGGTTAAGGGAGGAGAAATTAAAAGTCACATCATATAGTGGCAGCATTTGCCGCTGGGGATGCAATATCACATCATGGCTTTTTGTATGGCCAGCATGTCCGATGACCATTCACATAGCAGGTGGCCATGGTTCAAGCAGTAAATAGGCCAAGGTGTTAGGCCTATGCATTTTGTAAGGCCAGGTGGAGTCAAAACTGCCCCATAGTTATTGGGTTAAATTGGAGATCATGAAATTTCAATATTTACTTCGTGATAAAAGTATTGTAAGGGTTAAAAAATACAATTTACAGTTTTTCACTGATTATATTGTTTCAAAACACTGTAACTATGAGAAGTAACAGCATTATAAGTATTATCACAAATAACTTTTTAAACTGCTGTATAATCTAAAACTAGGATATTTCATTCTTGCCTAACACACTGGGATAAATCATGTCATATCATAGTATTAATCAAATCTAACTGCCAGTATATATACGGTGGAATAGCCTTATGTATTGACTGTGATCCAATACTATGTCAGTACGTCTAATGATAAGTTATAGTATACACTTATTTTTTTTTTTATAGTTCATTCAACAATAATGCACAAGCAAAGCTATGTATTGGAAGCAGATTCTGTTTTTTAAATCTACTTTTACTTTACTAATAAATTCGGTTTCACTGTTCTTCCTCTGATAATTGCACATTGTTTCTCATAACCAAACACAAGTTATGTTCCCATAAAGAGAGGGGGAAAAAAAGGAAGAAAAAGATGTCACAAAAAATTAATAAGCACAAAAATCTTTCCTTTCAAAGAACTAATCTCAATCAGACACAATAACTAAGTCTTGTGGCCTCTGTAGTGTGTACATAATTCCATATTACAACATCAACATAATTATTTAACCAAACACAGTAAAGGACAAGTTACAACACTACATATGTAGGCACGCAGGCACCCATAAGTGCACACAATTGGTCTGAGCACCAGATTGCAATGCCTGTGGATTTCCTCAACATAAACATATCATATTGTTTCTTCCAAATAAACCTTACAAAACATTTGGTTTTACTAACATTTGTTTAGACATTTACATGGTATTCTTAGCTAAATATATTCAAAATATGTAAACTATAGATAAATACTCAGGTAGACATTTAAGAATGATTCATAAAGACACACCCTGTGCATCTTGATTCTACACTCACTCTCTCACTCTGTTTCTTCTTTATGAACATTAAAACATACAAAATAAAAGAGTTGATATGCAAAACACTTAGAACAGTGGCCATTTCCTTTCCAATTTATTTGGCTTTGTTCTTAGAGAAAGTAAAAACCCAGTTCTTGTCAAGAAAAAAATATACATATATATACTTTGATATGCAGATTGGATAAGTTGAAATGTTGACTGTAAATACTTCATGCAGTGGATTATTAATCAATATGAAGACTTATATAAATGCCAATAACTCTTAAAAAGGAATGGACAACCTGAAGACAATGAAGGTAATCTGACTATTGTTGTAAAATAATACATACTTGAAGAAGATTTACGAGATTGCATAGGTAAATAAACAGTACACGTAAATATGTGAGCACAACTTAAGACTTCTTGTGTGACCAAAGAGGGTCTAATCCACTAAATGGATCAGTCGGATCAGCTGGAATCTTCAAAGGACCAGACGGATTCTCGAAACTTTCCTTGGTAATTTTGCTTGGCTTTCCAGGCACAGGCGGATCAATTTTAAATTGCTGTGGATCTAAACTAGCAGCTAAGCAAGGAGCTAATGATGAAAGGTCTGTGTCCAGAAGACCACCTACTTTCACAACCTTAGCATTGAGCTTACTGTCCAAGGCACTCTCTTCTACTTTATCTAAATTGCCATCAGCTGGGATAACATCACTACCAACACATGAGGTACTGGGAGCCTCTAATGCACTTGATGAGCTTGGTTCTTGGCTGCTTTCCCTCTGCCCTTCCCCTGCTACTTCCATCCCAGATGATTCGTTGCTTAGTAGAGAAGAGGCGGAGTTGCTTCTTGAGCATTCCCCTTCGCTTCTTGCTTTACCACTCTCTTGATCTGCCGGATGAAAAAAATAAAAAAATTTAGAGGTATTGTTACTGACAAAGATGTAATGAAATGGCTTTTATTCCTAAAGTACCACTATTTACTTCTACTTAGTCAAAATCATGCATTGTAAATTGATACTCAGTGCAGTATTTCTTTACTTAGTGTAATGTAATTTAATTCAATATAATTCACTTCTTTATATCTCACTTATATATAAGCTTATCTATGTTTCTATCAATATACACACACACATATTAGGATCATTTGGTAAATAAAGAAAGAAGATATGAACCTGCCAGTTCACATTTGCAGAAAAAAAAAGGGGGAAACCCATTCATTGGACTTAAAAATCAAATGAACACACCAACAAACAAACAAACAAAAAAAAAAAAACAATCTTTTACAAATTTATACACACACACACACACAAACACATCAGGACCTACCAAATAATCGAGACATAATTACACTGCAAGAAATACCAAAGCATACCTAAACCCAGTTTGCTTTTAAGCCGAGACAAGTCATAGGAGGACAGGAGGTCTGCTGAGGGATGGCGGACATGGGTCTTTTCTCGGGGACCTTCCTCAAAAGTGGCCTTATTGGTCAGGATTCCTCCTACAAAGGGGGGGAGGGAAGACTTCCATAATTTTAAAGTACTGTGATACAGGAAGCCTTCTGCTAAGTCCTAATTACTCAAATCTATATAAACTCTATTTGGGCTGGAATCATTGGCTTTGAAAATCAATTAGTAGTTTTCTTTTTAAATATGGAATAATGTTACTACCATTAACAATAACACATATTTAAAACTTATAAAATAGATTTACTCCAGCACAATGTTTTGTAATTACTTTTTAAGGTTTGTTTCCCTTACATTTACAGTCACCTCCTCTGATATTGTGAAACTATGGCATCTAACATAACATTACTGTACATTGCCTGTGACATATATATATATATATATATATATATATATATATATATATATATATATATATATATATATATATATATATATATATATATATATATATATATATATTATTTAGAAATATTTATTTCCATCACAACCCACAATTATTTCCATTCAAAAGCACTGATTAATTTGAAGTATATATTTATTTGTAAAATTTCCTGTCTCTCAACCTTCCTTATTAACAGAAGTCATATTTCATTAAACAGTTAAAATATAGTTAAAACTAATTTCAAGGCAATTACTTTGAAAACGCATATTTATATTTATGATTTTCTCTTTCATACAGTCAGCGATCAAGATGGTAATTGCAATTGGAAAAAACAAAATCCTATATCTTCCTATAGGAATTATTTGAAATCTTGTTAAATATAATCATTCAAGGAGAACAGTAAATGCAAGGTCTAATTACAAAAAAAATATTTCTATATATCCTATTTATCCTAAAGACACTACTATATCAGTCTCACCCAGCACCCTTTTAAATTATATATTTATAGTATCAATCCTATCTATATAGCATGCTTTATGTGTTGGAGGTCAAACACCATATTATGTGCCCAAATTAGTTCTAAATTCCTCTTCAAAACCCTTTAAAAAAATTCTGGCCTCTTTCACTTCACAACCCAACTTACACTTGACAAGCACTGGAGACATTAATTCAATTTACTATCATTCAGCAACCCTCTATATGTATTTCCATATGTTACTTAATGACAAAAGTCTACATTAGACTACCATGAGACAGGTCATATGAATAGCATCCTACAGTACTCTCAAGACGAGGGATTACTTTTCATGAGAACGTCCTGGGAGTAGTAAAGAGCTGCCGAGAAGAGGAAGTAGAGATGATCTTTGTCCTGGATCCCACCTCTCCGCTGCCTCGAAAGTTCCACCAACAGGGACGTCAGGTCTAATAAAATGCCATCTGTTTTTAAGAAAAGAGGGATTTTCATCATTATTTCGTCTACAGAAAATATGGTACATTATTTTGGTAATTCCATAAATGTAAATATAATTTAACTTTCAAAGGCACAAGTTACTATGTAGAACAAATATCTGCAAATGAGATATATATACTGAATGATGCATTTCTTTCAGTATATTGATTATTATCCACAAAGCAGAAACACATACTTATTTATCAGCAATAGAGATATTAGACACATTACCATAACTTCTACTTACTTGAATGCAGTTCCCTCATATAAGCAGATAAAATTGAAAACACTGTAGATCTGCCCAAGCCAGGAACACAGTGAACCAAAACTGCTCTCAGTTTATTTCTTTGCTGTCGCTGGAACGTATGCACTTCCGATATAAATTGCAGAAGTGGCCCAGGACTTTCTGGCATGGCACTGTTGGGAGTAATATATCCAAAATAAACATTTGATGAAGCATATAGGATCCTTTTTCTATTTCACTGCACCAACAAGAGAGAATATCTCTTGGAAACCTCTAGAAGGAAAATTCACAGGCTTAATAGAGAAATTCAGGTATTATTGTTAGACATATATTACCTTTTGTTCTCCCTAATACAAACATTGATGACAGACTTTATCAGAAAACCTTTTCATATGAAAGTAAAGCATGAAATAAAGAAAGAGTATAGGAACAATGAAATCAGAAATAGAGGAAAAGGAAGAAAAAAAAATGAAGAAAAACTTCCTATTGCATATTGCCATTTGCTTCCTCATTCCCAAGAAGAAATCCAAGTTCATTTTCAAGCTATTTTGAGATTCTCATACCTTGGCGGCCAGCCTAAGAACTGCAGGTGAATAATGACCCTCGTCACTTTGGAGGTCCGGTGCGTGGCGTGCAAAACTCGCTGGAATGACACTGGCGACCCTGCTTCGCGACAGCTATGCAAGGAGATGGTAATCTGCCCATAATCGCAACTGCTGCTTACTTCCCCAGGCCAATAAGTCTGTCCTTTGACCTGAAAGTTAACAAGATATATCGGGATTTTTCTTTGGCGCTTCAACAGTCTATTAACCCACACAGGACGGGTGGTACAGCATGCCCAGTTGCCGGGCGGCACAGTATTGTGCCAGCTATTCATTTAATTTAGGCCTAATAATTCGAAAGCCCCGGCATTTGGACATTCTAGGCTAGAAATCCCCCGTCGGGAATGGGTTAACATACAATCTTCAATAATGGGTAAATCTTATTATTATTAAATTTAGAAACTGTAATACACAGCAAAAGTTTCTTGATATTTTACACTTGATTATTAACCCATTCACACCGGGGCTTATATTTGCCTAATGCTGCTCCCATATATATATATATATATATATATATATATATATATATATATATATATATATATATATATATATATATATATATATATATATATATAATTGTATATATATGTATATACGTATGCATGTATACGTGTGTATATATGTGTGTGTGTGTGTGTGTGTGTGTGTGTGTGTGTGTGTGTGTGTGTGTGTGTGTGTGTGTGTGTGTGTGTGTGTGTGTGTGTGTGTGTGTGTGTGTGTGTGTGTGTGTGTGTGTGTGTGTGTATATGGGGGAAAATGAGTCATCATAATATTCTATGACAATCCTACCACATAACAATAAAAGTACAATATTCAATTTCATTCAGTTTACCTCAGCCTCAGAGTTTAAGCAAACAATAATTTCAACTTGCTGTTCCCACACCATCGTCCAGAAATCAACAAACGTAGCAGGCATTGGTGCTTGAGTTAGGATGAGG
>BOPN01001345.1:52500-57500 GCA_017312705.2 Penaeus japonicus
GAGCTGAGAGCACTGTTTCAAAGTTTTTGTTTTTCTAAGGGAGGGATAATAATACTAATAATAATATCAACAATTATAATGATAATAGAAAGAGTAATAGCAATAATAATAGTAATGATAATAATAATAATAATAATAATTATAATAATAATAATAAAATCATGATGATAATAATAATTATGATGATGACGATGACGATGATAATGATAATAATAGTAATAATAGTAATAATAGTAATAATAATAATAATAATAATAATAATAATAATAATAATAATAATAGTACATATCTGGGGAAAGGCATCGCTTCTATGTTGATTTTGTTTCGAAATGTTAAAAAGGGGACATGGGTACCCACTTCCTAACATCTTAAAGTGAAATGCAAGTTTATGCAATGAAGATGAAGTGTGGAACAGCTTAAGCTTGTAAGCTGTGCAAATTTCAGATTGTTCCTTTGATGCATAGTCACTCGGTATCTGAAGAAATTGACTTATACATTCCTTATGTCCAGGAACTAAGCACACTCACACGAGCTTATTTCCCTATGTTCCAAACATTTTAAAATGGGCTAACTAATCTAGTTATTCATGCAATGCAAGCTAAATCACGTTACTTAAATATTCAGTACACAAATTCAGGGCTGACATGCTAGCCTAAATTCCTTCCACTAAACCAAACTGAAATGAGACTGCAGCTGCATGTCTTAATTCTCATCATAAATCATCTTGGTTATTTTAATAATCCAAGAAATTCAGACTTCTCTATATCATAGATTTAAGACTCTCTATATTATAATCTCAATAATTTCAATAATCTCAACATTCACAACAGACGTAATAGTTAAAATTGCACAGTAAGCAAGTTCATTTTTTACAGATGCACATTTTTGTAAAAGTTTCTGCAAATTATTCTAAGGAATCTCATCTATGCACAACCTGAACTTGAATCTCGATGATATAAACTCAAATGTATTTATCATCTGTAATTAAGAAATCTCCCCCTTTTCCTCTAACACATTCAAATGACTTTGGTTAGCTTAACCCATCACGCCGGTTGACGTCCTACCTACCATTGTGAATGGGTTAAGCTAATGTTTCCTTTCATCTAACCCAATCATTCTTATCCATTGAATTTATTACATATTCTATTCATAGAATTTTTGCACAGTGCACATATCCTCTTAAGCATTATTGTGATAATCAACAAGAAGAATCCTCATAATTACTGTTCAATCACATCAATCTTTCTATATTATCAATCAACATTTTTTCTGCCATCCATTTTCATTCAAAATTTTGGTATATCTAGGACATTTATCCAGTCTTCCACATTTCTATAAATGGCTCGTTTACAACCTATCACAATCATTTTAAATTTCCCGTTCTCGAAAAACATTTAAAATCTGCCCTATGAAAACACTCAGATAAAATTACTTAAAAAGTAAGAGAAATAACTCCAGAGATATCATCCTCCCTATAGGAATTCTACATTCTTGTTTCATATAAACGTGATGGAATCTTTAAATCAATTTTGAGTGATGCTATCTGTAATAATCTGTGATATGAGACGCATAATTTCTACTGTGCTATCTCAATTATATGAGATTAATTCATCTTAAACAAGGTAAATGCTACATAAGAATAAAGTAATTTAATTGAAAATGTGATTGACAAGTTCATTTTTCAATCAGATTCATGAATCAAAAACATAAAATAATTGTGAAAAAAATAAAAGTAATTGGAAAAAAATATTATTACTATCACCAAAGAGATGTGTCTAAAAGGCTTTAATGTCCAAAAAATACTATACATCTTACTAATCAGTTACTTAGCTTTCTTACTACTGATTTAATTTCCCTACAACTGAAAACGGGATAAAGTTCCAACTTCACAATATCGCCTGATCATCATTAGGATTTATGTGTAATTTTTCAAAAAATAAAAAATAAATACAAAATCAATTGACTATTCAAAGTTCAAACATACCCAAAGGAAAGATTTTTGGGGGTATAACTGCTACATTAAATAAGAATTTGGGTATCATAACAATCAAAATGATTTAACTCCCATTCAATCCAGAAGACTTACACTGGACACCACATTAGGAAGGTTGTTGCTGCTGGCTGGAGGAGGCTGGTTAGCATCTGCAACTGCTCCTGCAGCAGAAGTGACATCAGGTGCTGCAGACGCTCCAGCTGCTGCTGCTGCTGTTGCTGCTGCTCCCACAGAGCCCACTACATCAGCAGCCTTTTGGGCCCCAGAGGCTGCTGGCTGCGGAGTGAGGGGCGACCACTGCGACCCAGGTGGTGATGTCAGCTCAATGCCTGACAATAGGTCTAAGTTTGATATGCCTGAAGTTACAGATGAAATGGATGGGACAGCAGAGGGTGTGGCTCCAGTAGCAAGTGGTACCTGCTGTGGCTGCTGCTGCTTTTGTGGCTGAAGGGGCTGGGGCTGAAGAGGCTGAGCTTGAGGTTGCACCGATGGCTGCTGGGGCTGCAGAGGCTGTGCTTGTTGGGGGTGCGCTGCCTGTTGCTGTGGTTGATATGGCAGCTGTTGTGACTGAGGCTGTGACTGCTGAGGTAAAGGTTGATGTTGAGGCTGTGCTTGTTGGGGTTGGGCCTGCTGTGCCTGAGGCTTCTGTGCCATTGAATACTGTGGCTGATAAGTCTGCTGGTGAGGCTGCTGTGGCTGCTGTGGCTGCTGTGCCTGCTGTGGTTGCTGTGCCTGCTGTGGTTGCTGTGACCCATACTGTGCCCAGGTCTGGTAATTCTGATTATACATCATGGTCTGACTATACTGAGCATTGGTTGCATTAGCTGTTACTACAACAGGTGATGGATAAGCTTGAGAAGGCACTGTCGATGCACCTGTCTGGGATGTGGTAAATTTAGCTGATACTGAAGAATCTTTGTATGCAGAACTCTGGGTGCCAAAGGTGCCAGGACTTCCAGCTTGGCTGCTGCTGATGGATGTAATGCCTGACTGTGGGTAACTAGCATACATATTCCACTGTGGCACTTGATTGCCTGTTGTAGATATGGGCATAGATTGGGAAGTATTCGTTTTGGACTGTGGATATGCTCCTGCTTGGGCACTACCACTTGCTGAACTGCTATATGCACCTGAAGCAAAGTTAGCTCCAGCAGTATTCTGATATGATGCATCCCCTTGCGTTCCAGGCTGTTGGCTGCTGTAAGGTGATGTGGCATAGCCTGCATATGGAGTCTGGTTTGAATACACTACCCCTCCTGACTGGGTATTAGAGTCTGGACTCACATTTGATGAATAATAAGAGCCTGCCTGACTGTACATAGCAGCAGGTGCAGGGCTGGTGGCATGTGCACTTGGGTACTGATAGGAATATGGGGGATAAAAGTAATTGCTGCCACCTGCTGTAGTTGTGGGATACGTCTGCTGAGTACTCCCAGCAGAAGCTGTTGTAACTGCAGTCACTGCTGCAGGCAATGAAGTTTGTACAGCAGGAGTTCCAGATGGTTGCTGATAATAGCCATAGTAATTCTGCCCCATATTTCTTGTGTCCTTCTGAATGACAGATGGGCCTCCCTTACCAGTGCTCCCTGCAGCCACTGCTCCTCCTGTAGTTGTACTACTACTGCTGCTGGTGCCCGATCCAACACCTTGTGGATAAGTGGAACCATAGCCATACTGATGGGCCTGGCTGTGTGCTGCAGCATCAGTGTGCCGCGGGGATGCTGTGGCTCCACTATGTGGGGTTCCACCACTAACTGCTGTTGATGTATTTACAGAAGATGCTCCAGCACTCTGTTGTCCATAATATGGGTATCCTCCACTATATCCATACTGAGGCTGGCTTCCTGCTTGGCTAATATTATATATATTAGAGGAATGAGCACTGCTAGCTGTGTTATATGGAGTGACTGATTCACTAACTGAAGCTGAAGCTGTTGATGAAGCAGTAGCACCTGCACTCATATTGGAAGGGTAACTCACTGCTGATGCACCAGCAGAGTATGGAGTAGCACCCATTTGCTGACTACCATAGTAGTGCCCTGGAGCACTATAAGATGCAGTTGTAGATGGAACTTTATAAGGCGAACCAGAACTCTGAGGGGCTGGAGAGGGAACAGGGGAGGGAGCAGATGGACGGTACGCCGCTGACTGGCTGGAATAATTTGCTGAATATCCTCCAGCCTGGCTGCAGGATGTCATGGCATCACTCTGTTCTGAGCCCAGTGGGGCAGGCCTCATACTACTAGCATACGAGCCACTGGGATCATGATATCCATATCCTGGATGCACTTGTGGTGATACACCAGCACCAGCACCTGGTACTACCCCTCCCATACCTGGGCCTCCCTTCATGTGCTGTAAGAAGTCTTTCAGTTTTGGGCCACTTGTGGTACTTCCTGGTGCTTCTATACTCCCTTCTCTTATAGGCTTGGGAGGTGGAACACCCCCTGTGAACTTCTTCACATTTGCTGAGAGCATCTCCTCTCGCTCCTCATCCTGCACCCGACAGACAGACTTGACCCGAGATGCAAGTTTGCTCACCTGTCCCTCCAGCTTATGGTAAAACTCTTGAGCATCTTCAGCTTTCTTTAGTATATTTAGGTATGCATTATATGATGCCAAGAGGGATGACAAAGTCTCTGATCTCTGGGCCTGTGCCTGATTGGTGAGGCGACGAGTGGTGGCATAGGCAGCGTTGGCCTCTGAGAGAGCTTGCAGGATGTTGGCTTGGGCAGACATATTTTTTTCTAAACCTAAAACCTGTTGGAAATGAGAATAAAATTGTATATAAACAAATTTAAAAAAAAAAGGTAAATGGGATCAAAATTGCTTTTTAGATATGATAAATATTTATCCTTGGAAAATTCCCTTTCCTCTCCTCAAGCAATTTCAATAATCTACTATCTATTTGCAAAATCTGAATTGAAGAATTACATCCTTTTAACCCTATCACTATATACACATTCCCTATCTTGCCACAGATCATAAGGAGGGGAAGAAACTCACC
>BOPN01001345.1:62500-65000 GCA_017312705.2 Penaeus japonicus
AACATTTCTTATGTTCATTATCATTGCTATCACTATCACTGTCCTGATTCAAATTATCACAAGTGATCACTATTTTTTACAATTGCTCTTAACATTATCATTAACGTTATTTTTGCTTGTGATACCATTACTTAAAACCAATACTGTTATTATCATTGTTACTATCTCTTTCAGCTGATTTTCTACAAACTTTTGATAGCTCTAAGATCATTGAAAATAACATCAGTAATAAAACACCATTATCATTAAGAATAGCAACAGCAAGGTAAATAACACTTGGTCCAACAAGCATAAAAAGTTCCCAAGAGATTTGAAATAATATTCAAAATATACATAACCCACACAAAGGATCAAGTAATTCTGATCATTATAGCAATAAACCCACAGCTTTACTGGACCAGGTGTCTGCACTGATATGTCTATCCTTAGAGTAAAACTGTCATAATCCAATAGTAACCCCCCATTAATTATATAGCAAATACAATAACATATTCTTTAATGAAGAAGTAAAAGAAGTATTCAAAATCCCAAAAGGGAATTGAGGCTTCGGAGAGAAGCGTTCCTTTTCTCATGATGCACTTCTGGGTCTTCCCCATGACCTCAATATCAATATGGTGCAAAACAAGACAAGCAGTAAAATTCATCCTTATTCTAGAGCAAACAATAAAAAGTATTTGGAAGATGGTACAAAACACTGAACAGACTTGCTTCTTTATCATTATAAATATTTTCTTTGTTTATTTCTTAAGATCCTCTATACTTCAATATAACATAACCAGAATAACTGGTGACTTAAGATCTGAACATTTGACATTACATAAAAATGAATATCTACATATCTAAAAAGTAAATATATAAAAAATTCAGTTTGTCATTATCTTTTCAGCATTTGCTTTGTTCACTCAGAATCACTGCATTATATTTATCCATCTTTAAAAAGATAAGAGGAAATCCCTCATATCTAATACAAATTACATATTTCAACTGAAAAGTTTTTTTCTTAATATGAAACAGAATAACAATAAAATTCTTTTTTGGGACATAAAATCATACTGGTTGACTTGATTACAAATTCAACCGAGTTGGAATTGCAGTCACTAGATAGGGGTCTCTATCAAGAACCAAACATGAAAATTTCCCTTGTACACGTTAATACACGTAACGAGAATATCAAAAATCAAGAAATGTATAAATTCTAACCCATAAGTACCAATCAAACTCACTCACCAATTAAATGTCACGGCAATGCTCGAGTTCTCATTGAGGGGGAATCTGGAGAGGAGGTAGTGCAGTTGGCAGTAGTATTTCTTGAGGGTGGAGCACCCTGTGAAGTCCCTTGAGGCATGGATGGCACTGGCACGCAGGCCTTCCAGCTCGTGGATCTCTGCACTATAGCTGTCTGGGTCTTCATGATAGTGGTCACGAATGTACTGGGAAGGAATTATGAAAATAATGATAATCATTTCTGAAGACTTTGAGCCATTCAAAAAGCAAGGGCATTTCTTCAGATATCCCATCTACAATACTTTTCTTTAAAATGATCAAAACTGTTTAAAGAATACACTATAATAAATACAGAGGTTATGAAGGAGAATGGATAATTTTCCTTGACTTTTGACCTTTCAATTTACATCTGAAGTACATTATGGAATTGTTTATTCTCATTCATACCTTTTTTCTATATAAGAACTGTACATAACACTGACTCTACTCCCAGAGTTACTTGAAATACACTGAAGATTTCTCTCCTAAGACGTAAAATATGAAATTATTCTTCTATGTATTTAAGTATAAGTACCCTTAACCCGTTGCCGACAGGGGATAGATTTGCTTACACAGGCTCCAGGATAAGTTTTATTTCTGATCGAGGCAGCTTCTGCAACATAATTTTATTTTTCCTACTCCCTTTTAGTCACTCATTGTAGAGCTCGATCCATTTTTGTGTTTTGTTTTTTTGTGTGTTTTACTGTTTTTAGAAATTTATATCTGTCTTATCACAGGTTCCATCAATTCTGCAGTTGACTAAAATTGTAGTTCAGGGTCCATATCAACTTTTTTTTTTTTTTCTTTATACTCAATGTGATAGAAGTATTACTGTTTTAGGGGGGGACAAAAAGCAACTTTATTTTTTCGTATTTGTGTGCTGTCACAAACGAACACGAAACTTATAACCATCCAAAATGAAGAGGTAGGGAAGAGGAAGGAAACTTGTGCTTTTGACAGTGAGTGCCACAATAAAAGGCATCCCTACTGGCACAGCGGCACATTGTAGGCATTGGGCATGGTGTGAGTCACCTTCCTCCTATCTGCACATCTTTCATCTGCGGTACTTTAGAGCAAGAGGTCAGCAACTTGCGATGTGCCATCCCTCTATAGAGATAGTGCTTGCTAGAGACTGTAGATGGGTGCCATTCAAGGCTCTCTCTCCTGCTGGTGCTAGAAGAAAGTGGTGCCATCTAGGTTTTGGAAGTGAGTTGAAACACATTTTGCTTAATATTAT
>BOPN01001345.1:77500-80000 GCA_017312705.2 Penaeus japonicus
TGTTATATGGTGGTAAAACTTGAACTCTACCCTTTGTTCTGGAGTCTCATCTTGATGTCTTTTGTAATAGGTTCTGGCATCAGGTCATGGAGTGCAATTGGTAGGACCATATGTCGAACCTAAGCCTCCCACCTGGGACCAGCAAAGGACCTGTTACTTGTGCAATCCGGGACTGCTTGTCCAGGCTATATGGTCACTTGCCCTGACTCTCAGTGGATGATCCTGTCCATCAGGTTGTCTCTGAGTATGCTGGATGGAGAAGGTTTATGGGATAATCTTGTAAATCAAAAAAATCTAAGATTGACTGGCCTCTGCCCCTCCCTGGCAGATTACCTAGAGGGACCCTTGCAATAGGAAACAGAAGGTGGAAGTGGAAATACGCCTTCCTCGGGTTAGTCCCATTTGACATGCTACTACAGATCTTGGTGCAAGTTAGCTGGAAACCTGGGCCCACCAAAACTGTTCCTAATTGGGTCCTGGACCTCCTATGGTCAGTCCTGTGTGTATTGTTACTATATAAATTTACTGTATAATATTTAGCACATTTGTAATTCACAAGACAGTCAAGAGGGAAAAAGGTACTGATTACTTGGGTCCATACTACTACAGTTATATGCTTGAGTTTGGGAAAATCATGACAAACAGTGCACAATAAAAGGGTTCTTGTGCCTCTAAATGTGATTGTTTTATTTTTCTCTCTGAAACTAAGGAGAACCTTTTTATTCAATGATGATGTTTTTTATATGTAAAAAAAAATTACTATCTATTTTATACAAATCATGAATGTATTGTGTAGCATCATTGAATTAAATGAAATATTCACATTCTTTATAAGTAAGGGTAAACTTAAAAATAAAGAATTTGGATAAAAATTTATTAGATAAAATATAGTCCAATACATTTCTGTTTCAGAAGAAATCACAGCAGACTAAAGTTTGAGCTGTTTACATAATCTCGGTATTTAATCCATAACATTAACATAGCAACAAAAATAAGAGAAAGCAAAGAACCAACATCAATTAAGTTAGTTGGCCTTTATAAATAACTATAGGTCAAAGAAAAGGATTTTGGTGTTTTTAGAGAGCCATGGATTTTTTCTTCTTCTTCTGAAATCTGTCATAGAATATCTAGTCCAAAAAAATACTTACCTATTTTTATGTTTCCTATTCTGGAACTGTGGATTAAACACTACATCAAAACATTAACAGAAATTAAAGCCATTTATTCCATAACTGATGGTCTTCATGTAGCAAACATCAAAGAGTTTAATCAATCCACATTTCATAGCAACTGATTACTGGCTATTCTACTCATTGTCTTGTATTACATGAAAAACATCTTGAACATAAAGACGAAGACAATTGAGATGATCCTATACGACGTAAAAAGGTCATGATTATATTCATAACTTTTAAATCAGCAAACGAAAAGCCTTTACGAAACTAATAGGAAACAAAAGAAGGTAATTAATGTGAATGCAATTCGTGCAGTCATTTTTTTTAATGTTGCAAGTTTTGAATATAAAAGACACAATGTATAGCTGCTTCTCCATCTTGCTCAACTTACTAAAAATGGCATTCTAAACAGGAAAAGCTGGACGTGACTCATTCTGTTTCCATTTTAGTGGTTAAAAGAATCAAAATGACATTACTGATGCTGATGCATTCCACTGATTACTGTATCATCATCTCTTCCTTAATTGTTATTATTATCACCATTAAAAAAAATATTGTTTTAATCAAAATCACTATCATAATCATCATTATGAGATAAACATAAAATAGAATCAAACCAGGTATATCAGAATAATGTCAATAGATCCTATATTCTATTGAAGTGAAACTGAGAAAACGTTTTTCATAAAACTAAAGGAAATGAAAGTACAATTTCTTTTAATTTGATTTCCATCATACTATTGTTAATAAAGATCATGACTATAAACGATGAGGGAAATACAAATCTGTTATTCTGAACTGAATCCATTTTCATTGTTGAATGCCCCTGCAACCTCATTCTAAAATAAGTATCTTTACCTGTCCATCTTCACATGTTCAAGTTAATCTTTCATCTTTCTTTTGGCACATAGGTATGTTAATATTTATCAAGCTTTCAGAATAACAGCCACAGGAGTTCACCATCACATAACTAGTGTGTTTTTTGACATTTGCACAAGTGCTGTGTTTGGGAGGAGTTTGTGGGTATATGAAACATATAACATATTATAATGCCCTGTACTGTTTAGTAGATAACTACAAGTATAACAGTGATTTGTCCTACACAGTGTTACCAGCTCACTTTACAAAAATACATTAGTTAGTTGGTTGCAAGCTCCTGTGACTGAATGTACATGTACTACACAGTTACTGTTCAACAGAGTCCTTCTTTGTGGGCTAGTGAAAATTTTAATTATTCTTTGATATCTTTTATTATTTCATGACCCTTATCAATAGCTCTGAAAGGAGTTTCCTGCGAGCACATGACTCGTAGATAATTTGTGCTT
>BOPN01001345.1:87500-97500 GCA_017312705.2 Penaeus japonicus
ATGCATTCAAGATATTTTCCTTTAATCTTATTTTCCAATCAATTCAAAAATCATATAATTCCAGCACAACCTCTGCATACATAAAATATATTTTAGTTCACAAACATACATAGTAGTACAAATTGCCTGGTTTTTATTTCTGCACTTTCATTTTTTTTCTAACTAGAATGGCATATATGAGAAACATAGAAGGTAATTAATACAACTTTCTAACTGTCATGCCATTTTGATTATTTTCCTGGACATATTTTCATAAAATCATTTTCTAAGTCCCACTTCAGGAATGTGAAGTATGGAATTAATACTAGTGTAATTTTCCCTTTTTGTGTGTGATGTATGTCAAAATTCTCATTGACATGGTAGGTTTGTTTAACATTTTTTCAAATTTCCCAACTTCTCCTACATCCAATGTAAAGGATATACATACTCAGCTATCTTGAGAGATTTAATAATGGCAAATGCATGCCACATATGTTGATGATCTTATCCACAGCAAATTACGCATACTGTAATTTACAAACTGTTTATTCTGTCATGAGATAATGCATATAAACATACAAATGTGAGCAAATATATCAATTAAACCATAATCTATGTAATAATGAGTATCAAAATAAAAACAAAGCAGTAGACCTTCGCTGAAACAAAATCTAAATCTTTTAAAACAAAGACACATCTCCCACTATGTACAAAATCCCAACAAAAGCATCTGAAAAGTTTGCAAGAGTGTTACAAAAGAAGAATCCATACAATGTAATATCTACTGCTACATCAGGTACATTCACATTCTGTATCGCAAAAACCTGTGATTTCCTTTCATTAAACCTATTTAAGGCCATTGTAATACATCATGTTCAGAAAGTCCAGCTTTCATAGCTCAACATAGCATATATGGGTAAAGTATCTACATTAATCTTTTATTCATTTGCATTTTGAATTATCCATATCATACTTACAGCCTTAAAATTGATTTTAAGAATTTCTCCCCCCTTTACGTTGGGTATCCACCTGCATATCATATCAGGTAAATTTTCTTTCATGGTAAGACCGATGATGAAAGAGATTCATTATCACATCTTTCAAAATCTTCTAAACTCTTTGGCTTCTTCCTATAAAATACTAATCTCGAAGTTTTTCTATCATATACTGTACCTTTTATCAACATACATTTCTTTTTTGTTTCAAGGTACACACATTACAATCTGTTCATTGTGCATTAGTATCAAAATTTGTGCTTCAGTTCCATATTAATGCTTTTCCTTAATTATAAGTTTAAGTAGAATGACTAGTATAAAAAAAAATCTACTTAGCTATGGCTAAATAATAATCATGTTACATATCACATCCTTCAAATAAAAATAATTCCTCTTCTATATATCTATTAGGCAAAAGACACTTGCTGCTATCTCCGAGTTACATACAAGCTTTGCATTAAAAAAATATTTTCCATAAATCTGAATAATCCAAATTCTCAACAGCCTCAATCATCCTCCAACTCCTCCTCCTCCTCATCATCATCGTCAACACCTTCAAACAGCCTATCATAACAAGCTCCATTCATTTTGTTGAAGTGGTCATAAGGACGCTCTTTGTCTAAATAGAGCATACACAGCCAGCAGAAATCTACTCTGCAACGGTGACAAGTCATCTTGTTGCAACCAGAGATTTTCTGTCACAGGAAAAATGAAATTATTATTACTTCCCCCTTTCCCTCTGCAAACCACCAAAAGTAGCTCTACCAAATATTTGATTTTGTAGAGCAAGTATCTGTCAATGTACCATGAAAACTGTATCATTCTATTTCCATATAAATTCAATTTTGTTCATTGCATCTCAAATTCAGCATAAGTCTATGTTTCTTTGCATTTTTAACCAGAACATGCACTGTCTTGTGTGGTCTTGGCTTAGACCTTTTTTTTTTTACACAGATAGTTCTTCATGGGATTAATCACCTAGGAATTAATTAGTAGGACTGCTTGAACTCAAATGTTTACCCCATTTCTTGAGTTTTCACAAGTTCTAATTATCTTTGTTGTTATATTTGTCAAAGTTACACTAATAATAATAATAATAATAAAGAGAGTAACAATAATGTTATGAATGATAGTAATAGTAATAAAAAAAAAAATCTACAAATTCAAGGAAAGGGGTAACCAGGTGAAGTCACTTAGTCCTACTAACTCAACCATTGGTGACGCCACTTGTAGAATCATCTATGTATAAATCAAATAAATAAATACATAAAAAAAATCATGGTGGACAGTGGGCATTTCTGGCATTGATGGGTTCAAAACACAATATGTGCTGTCTCATACGAGATATAAAAAGACTCTCGTGCTTTTGGAAAGGTGCAACGGTATCATTCAGTAATCACGGCATTATCAACAGTGCGAACAGACACCTCCTGCACATAGGGGTAAAAAGGGTGGTAATGAATCTGAATCTCATATAAAAACAACAATCAACACTCACCTCAATCTTGGCGCAGCACTTGGGACACTGCTTGGAGTTCTCTTCCAAATAGTTCAGGGAGAGGTACTCGTTCATCAGCATCTCCATGTACTTCTTGCCGAACCTTCTGTCCAACTCGCCTTTGGTATCGTCATCTCCGTTGACGTACAGATCCAAGGCATTCCTCGCTTCACTCTTCTTCAGTTTACAAGGCTCAATCCCATGCCATCCAAATCTGTAAAAAAATATATATATTTATCTTCCACGCTATCATACATTCTTCCAATTTCAAGTTCATTAATACCCAATTCCAAAACAATATCCTCTAGACCAAAACTTTTAAATATCTGTATATACAAGACAGGTAAAATATCTCCGAGTTGCTCTTAGATCCCTCTAAATCATCAGATTTAACGTACCTGCACAAGCCACAGAAGACAAACTTGCACGAAGGACAGGATCCTTGACCTTCCTCTATAGTCACAGGGTACTGGCAGTGCATCCTTGGGCAGGGTTGGATGTCACCCAATGAAGACAGTGTAGTGTTGAGCAACATTTCATCCCATCTCTTGTACATTTCCTCTGAGACTAACTCTTGAACCTTTAATAATGTTTTGTCATTAAAGATCTTTTTAATATTCATAATTTCAATAAACTACATGAGTAGTAAAGTCAGTTCATCCAATTTCACATTTGCTAACTGTAGTGAAGACTCTAATGTAGAAAAAAGAAGGATCATACAGAAATATCAAGATTTTCCTAAACACTCACTTTTTTTTATCAACTGTGAAAGTAGAGTATACAATGTTCATATTTTTTTTTTTAGTAAATATAAAAAACATATTCTCGACTGGCCATAGAAAAAAAAAAGAAATAACAGAAAAAAGTACCTGCTTTGGGTTGGCTTCTGATTCACAGTCATCCTCGGGACATCTGAGGAACTTGATGTTTCCCTCGTTAATCTGTATCTCGAAATAGGACGTCATGCAGTCCTTGCAATATACATGATGGCAAGGCCAGAATTCCAGACAATGACTCCCTAGCTTATCCATAAAGCAAACCTTACATTCAAAATTCTTATTGCCAAAGACTTTCCTTCTCATGTCTTCGTCATAGTCCCTCAGCAATCTGAGCATATTTGTGTTGGGAGCAATGTCCTGAATAGTTCGAGAATCAAGGCTCTGGCAGCAGCCTTGTCTCGCTTCGGTTAAAACTGCAGCTTCCTCAGTTTCGCCACTATTATCACTTAAGGAATTATCACAGACTTTGCCTTGATCACCAGTAGCACCAGTTTCCCCCTGAACATTCTCTTGGAACGGCCCATCACCAATGTTCGTGCCTTGGATGGGTTTAATAAGATCTAAATCTAATTCATCTGTAAAACTAAGGCTTTCGAGACTGCTGTCTTTCAGGAATTGAGCCCAGGTGAACATGATAACACTTCCTTTGTTCTCTTCCCACTGAGCATCCAACTGTGTGCACAGTTGTGTTAACTGAAAGTATAACAAAAAGGAGATAATTATCAATAATTTTTCAGCAATGACCTCAGTCTTTACAAATGACCTCAGTCTTTACAATCAATTTATTTCAAGATCATTATAAGTCCCCAGGTTCCTTTAAGTTACCAAAGGAAAGTGAAAGGCAACAGATAATCACAAAAGCAAAGAAAAAAGGATACACCTTACCTGTGCACGGTTAAGCCACTTGCAGGAGAGTGTGAAGTTTGGTGGATGCTCAGAGGGATATGTGGATGGATACGTGAAGTGAAGGTAGAGTGGAGGCAAATGTTCCACCACGAGCCGCTGTTCATGTATTTCGCCTGTAGGATGAATAAGAACTTTTAATGGTACAGCTAAAATAAATGTTACATAATTTTAAAAGTATGGCATTCATAATGGTTTTATTACACTTTCCACTCACAACTTCCTTCATGCTTTTAATAATGATCCTTGATTATGAAATGAAACTGACACAGTCCACAAATGAGACACCACAGGTGTTTCATTTCATATTTTCACCCATAAGTGTAAACCATCCTTTCCCTTCATGGGAGACCCTCCAGTATCTACTTATTTCCTATAGAAAATAATTTTAGTCTACCTTCATGACTCACCATTTTTTCTGTGGAATATCAATACCATATAATGAATGGAACAGCCCTCAAAAGAAAATACAAGAAAATGTGTGATAGCAGTGCACTGGACAATCCTTATATAAACTCATATACATGTACCTTTGACAATCAAAAGGCTTATATTGATGGTAATACCAGCTACGTCTGAATACAGCACGAAAGACCTCTGACTTACCATCATCCCCGATTCTTTTGGAAAGTATTGTGAACTCAGGAGGTAAGTCCAAGTGTATAGCAAGCTCTCCTCCCTTTAAGACCTCATCTTTCACAGCCAAGTCAGCCTCTACGTCATGATCCAGAGCGGACACGAAGGAGTCCTCGTATATGCTTGCTAGGGCGAGCAGTTCATCATCCTGTTCTTCCGCATCAAGAGACATACTCTCGAGCTCCTGTGGAGAATAAATTAAAAACCCTTAGAGACTTATATATATATTTTTATTCTATAATATTCGTAGATCATTTAAGCAACCCCCCTACCCCCCAAATAAAAATGATTTACCATTCAACTTGATTTTTTTCCATTATACTTTTTTATGTGTCATACAAACTAAATAAGCTTAAATAAATCATATTCCTCTAATAAAGTTACTTTTAACCTGCTTTCTCAGTCTATTTATTTATTATTGATTACTTTTCAGTGATATGCATTCTTACAAAAACAATGATAAAGTAAATATAGAACTGCTGAATACAATATACAGTTTGTATTAATTATTTGACCAAGTCCTTTAGATATTATCATTTTTTTCCTGATACTAAGATAATATAAAGAACTGTAAATAATCAAATTTTGTGTATATGCATTATTCCTTCCATATACATATACTTTCATATGCATAGACTGATACCAATAACTTTTGATTATTAAATCTCAGCAAGTATTTAGCATAATTATATGCACTGATAAAATGTTGATTCCATTCATGAATAAAAATGTAACAGGCATGTTTACCAATTCCAGAAGTCAGACCAAATATAATTCAGATTTTATTCCAGTCCTTTAGAACATCCAACTGAACATTTTAGCATTTCTGGCATCATTACCCTTATTAAAATGACAATTTATTGATTACATTAAGAGGTGAACCATCTTCCTCATGACATGCCTTTGATTATATGCTTAGAAAAATTGTCTCCAACCATGTGCAGAGAATGACAACTGCAATCAATGATCAGTGTGCCCATGCTAGTTGCAAGAATAGAAAAGACTTAGTAATGACAGCAACACACACATACAAACACATAAATGATATGCAAGTTCAATGTTATTGCATTACTTGATGTAAACATTCTCTGCACACAATCCCATATGCAAATCGTTTCCAAGAAATATTTCAATCCCATCTTTATATAATCGAAAAATAACCTTCCGTCAAATGATACTGAAATCCTCGTTTGGAAATAATAACTTCATTATAACTTCTTTTAGGAAAACTTACTAATGAAGTCAAAATATATGTATGTGAAGACTACAAGGCAGAAAAATGATTCATGGAAATATGTTTACTCAGCAAATCGTTCCCTGGAGACTCGTCACGATCGGGAATATTCCGCTTCTAAAACAACCTTTCTCTCCGAAATTCATTATCATTTTAACGCATTCTCTTCCCTTTATATTCAGACTCGTCACCAGAGCCAGTTGATCTCACCTGTAACTTCCAACGTTGGTTAAATGATATAGAAAAGGAGGAGGTATCTCAGCGTGTTGTCGTCCCTCTTGTTTACAGCAAGAACAGCTGACTTCAGGTGTGGGCTACGAGCGCATTTTATTCTCTTCTGTTGCGGCAAATGGTGCAATAAAGTTATAAAAGGTGTATGATCAGTAGTCGTGGTGCAATGTCGGGAAATGCTCTGATTCCTACTTTAATTTATTCTAGCCTTGGCAACCTTTATCGGATTCTCAACTATATAAGTATTGAGTTTGATGATGAGTTAAGAAAATCAAGCAACTTCATGACCGGCCAATTAAAAATTCCTCACCGCTTTTAGGCAACACTTAGCACGTGGTTTTTGATATACTATATCCAATAACTACCTCCTTATCCTATGGTTTGGGGATTCTACACGAGACACACAAGAGTTACTTTGATATAGGTTGCTGTGCCACGTCACATTATATTCTGTCAATAATGTCATGGTTACTGGATTTGTTATTGGTTTACAGGCGGGACTGACTTGTCTTGGCAGCTGTGGATCCATTAAAGTCTTTAGTTTTTAGGTCTGACATTTACGGTATTTAGCAATTAAAGATAGGATGGGGAGGACGCAAGAAATGGAAGTTTGAGGAAGATATGAGTAATCCATGACGCAATCTTTCCGAAAACGTTTATAGCCGGCTATACGTTTTTTCTTTTTTTCCTCCTTTGAAGAGGAACTGACAAGTTCTCGCACGTGAGAGGCGAGCATTGGCTGTCTCTTTAATATAACTTGGTTGGACGTCATATGGATTTCACTTATATGTTCCCGCCTTCATTTTAGGTGCCCCCCCCCCTGATAGACACTTAGGTTACGCCTATGATATGTACACAGACACACACACACACACACACACACACACACACACACACACACACACACACACACACACACATACAAAAAAAACAACATCAAAACGATTGGTTCTAAACCTACGCCTGCATTTAATTTAATACGATATACTAGCCATCATACTAACAGGTTGCACTGTGTGTGTGTGTGTGTGTGTGTGTGTGTGTGTGTGTGTGTGTGTGTGTGTGTGTGTGTGTGTGTGTGCAGGGTCGGACTTTGACCTTAGGAGGCTCGGGGCACTTCAGATTCGGGGGCCCCATAACATGAAATTTAAATTGCATAACAAATGAACAAAAATGGATGAGAAACCGCATTTTTTCTAAATAAATATGTAAGGTAGCGAAGAAGACTGAAATGAGGGCAATTGCTCCTGTTAAATTGCTCCATACAAATCCGGCCCAACACACACACACACACACACACACACACACACACACATATATACACATATATATATATAGATATATATGTGCGTGTGTGTGTGTGTGTGTGTGTGTGTGCATACAGAGAGATCAGACTGGGAGACATAAAAAAAAACACAAAAAAAACGAGGTGATACCTTACCTCAAAATACACTTCCTGTGCCTTTAGAAAATCATCGAATGATATCAATTAACCTCAAGCTAGAAAATACAATCTAAATATACCGAATACAAAAAATAGTTCATTTCAGCTTAACTTAGCCTTATCTCGTGGAACCTTGAGGAGCATTTATTTCGTTTGGATTTTATTAGATTGTGAAACAGTATCTCGTATGTTTTATTGATTTTTATTCTGAAATAACTTGAAAATGCTGCAATTGGATTTTTCATATACGTATACGCTGGAGACATCTTGCGTCACTTATTACTCGTGGTAAACTTGGTTCCTTGTGATAATCTTTTACATGAAAACATTTATAAAAAAAAATGAAGGCTATACCATTTGTAATGCAACATGTGTGGGCGGGGGAGTGGAGGGGAGGGGAGGACATTATATACTCTGTTGTCCACCACTTTCTGTGCATTAAAGTCTCTCCGATTTTCAGGAACACATGTTGCACCGGAAACATATTTTCAGTAACAATTTCTTTATCATATAGATTAATTTTGGGGAATTGCACGACTATTTTTCATCTGCTCTCACGGTAGAGGAAAAAAAAGAAATGATTAACTTTGGTTATATGCTGTGGTTATGATAAAGATAATCGTTCATCTGATAAAAAATGGATTGAAATCATTGTGATAAATGTAGATAAAGGTATTGATAAGACTGAATGACTTAGCAACGCAAAATATGTAATTAACTCGTTTTGATTAATTCTTCACAGGAATTAATGTAATCCGGATGAAGAGTTAATTCAAAGATGTTAATCACATGTAGTGTTATAAATTTATTCAATCTCATTTCTTCCACTAATGGCGACTAGAACGGATTTAATAAGATAAAAGTTACTTGATAATGTATCTAACCTTATTTATAGTTACTCTCCCTTCTTATATATAATATCCTTAGAATTGTGTGTTTTCATTTGGCGAATCAGAAGAAACGTAAGGAAGCTTCACTGTTGTCGGCTTAAGGAGACTCCGGCGGGTGGTTAGTCTTTTGTTCACTAGATGGCTCTGTAGTCCTCGGCCTTGTGATTTTGAATATCGTAATAGTTAACCAGAGAGTGTTATTTATTTGAATATATATGTAAACATGCGTTTACATGCAAACGTTTATATATATATATATATATATATATATATATATATATATATATATATATATATTTATATATATATATACATATGATAAAATGATGACGATGATGATATAATCATGATCATAATAGTAACAATAAATATGATAATAATTACGATAATTGCATATATATATATATATATATATATATATATATATATATATATATATATATATATATATATATATATATATATATATATATATATAATCAGATAACCAAAGCTAACCCTATATTTCTAGTCATATGTTGGCCGTAGAGATTTGAGTAGTAGCTTTTGTCCACACGATTTGTAGTTTACAACGTCGCTTTTAGTAATAAAAAAGTTAAAAGGAGCAGCTAGGAGGGAACATACCCTGCCGTATAAGCGAAACCGCATAACACACCATCTCAAAGGTAATAAAATAATAAAATAGTATAGGCTCTGCTTAAATACATCTCCATTTTCTATGAAACATTCATTTCTTAGTAATACTAATACTCAACAGATGGCGTTAAATCCCCTGCCGTCTCGCAGATCGACGCCGAGTGGAACTTCCACATACAAACTCAAGTGTATATCGGTGGTGAAGACAGCAAACGCACGTGTTTGTTGTTTTGGATTGTGTTTTGTTCAGTAATTTGTAGTACAGCAAATATGGGGAAACTCCGTGAGTATTTCATGTGAATTATGAATTATTGGAGATATATATGGGTGTTATATTGTTATATGTCTTGTGTAGAGTGTATTAGAGAATGATTTTTTTGCCGAATGGAATATTTCTAGAAACTGGAAAGATGATTCCATTATTAATCTTATTTTATACAAGGCGAAAATTTCTAATGTTTTTGGCAATATTTTTTAATTGCTTCGGGGCTTGCTTGATAACATTTAATACAGTGAATAGAATGTATTTATTGTTTAGTTAATATTCAACATAACATACATACATCAAGGTATCTCGTCCATACTGTACTAATGATAGCAGTATCGTAATAATTTTAGTTATTGCTGACCAACAAGAACGTTGTTGCTGCGTTAGTTGTAGTGGTTTTCATGGCTTTGGCATTCTTGGAAAACCTTGACTATTTAGACATAATCTTTGCTATATTAAGCTAGTGGATGGTTCTTGCATCATGTAAATGTGTGTATGCATGCTTGT
>BOPN01001345.1:105000-110013 GCA_017312705.2 Penaeus japonicus
ATATATATATATATATATATATATATATATATATATATATATATATATATATATACATACATATACATATACATATACATATACATATACATATACAGAGAGAGAGAGAGAGAGAGAGAGAGAGAGAGAGAGAGAGAGAGAGAGAGAGAGAGAGATTATTATACATATTATTGTATATATTTATATATTTATGTGGGTGTATATATAGTTCTATTTAAACATGTATATAAAACTGTGTGTATCTCATTTCCAGGTCTTTATAAACAACAATACAGATGTTGCACAGAATCTACGGCAAGAGTTTGTTCGCCTTCATAAAGGACCAGCAAGTTTACGCGAAGCAGTCTTAGCGTATCTGGTCCTTCGTTGCTTCAGATCAAATACAATTATCTTTACTCCAACCAAGGTAAACATCTCAGAAAAGGCACATTTAAAAAATACAGTTCATTTACACAGTATGCAGTAAATAAGAGTCCCATTGTATTATTTTTTGTGTTATTATATAGAAGATATATATACACAGGTAACTGAACAGCGATGAGAGAAAGAAAGAAAGAAAAAAAAAAAGAGATTGTAGAGCTATACTCCATGGTTATCAGATATACAACTTCAAACTCTTTATAGTAGCCAAAAAAAGAGCCAATGCAAATATATATGTTGTCTTAATGATTTAATCTGTATTCCTTATGATGGCTCCTTATGAGATATGATTGACTGGGAGAATGTAATGGAAGTAAATAAGGAAATAAAACCAAAGAAAGATGTCCTATGCAGTGCTCCAACCCTTTAAAAATCAAAGTACTTTCCTGGTGGAGAATAATGAAAGTTATAGTCTCTGACAGTATATGAAATATTGACTAATTCTTAAACAAACTTTTGTAGTCATCATAAATTTTTCTCAGCATTTTATGGACCTTCTTATTTTGATTTTCTCACTACAGGTCTTAGCCCATCGTGTACACATCTTGCTCACGACCCTTGGAGTGCAATCTGGAGAACTCCACGGTGACCTCAAGCAAACAGAGCGTGTTCTAGCCCTCAAGAATTTCAAGGATGGGAAAATCGACGCTCTGGTTGCTACAGATGTCGCTGCCCGTGGTCTTGACATTGTGGGAGTCCAAACTGTAAGTTTTTGTAATTTTGTTTTCGATTGTGAGACGTGGGTAGTGTGTAGAAATTTACTCTCTTGATCCAAGCTGGTAAAGCCTTTTTATAAGTGTTCCATAGTAAGTGAAGTATATGCTCATATTTAGCATGAACAAATTCCAAAATTGATATGAAATATCCGGACAAACAAAACAAAGAGTGCAACACAGATATTCTGATTGATAGGTCCACTGTTCGCACAACAAAACCTTATTCCCAGTAGAATAGCTTTGCCATACCTTTCTCTTGAGGTGTAAAAGGTTCAAAACCCTAAACTGGATCATGTTTGTGAATGAAGATTGTAGCTCATTATTGGTTCTCGGTTTACCGGTAGAAAATTAAGTTAGAGATACTCAGATGTATATTGATACTATTGTATGGAATTCAGAAAGATTTACAGAAAGATAAGGTAGTTGAATTGCTTTGGTTGAAAGGAGACGGTCTTACAATAAAGAGATCCTTAGATTTCTGTTTTCTTGTTTTTTTTCCTTGCCATAATCAGTAATGATTAACCCATTCCCGACGGGGGATTTCTAGCCTAGAATGTCCAAATG
Organism: Penaeus japonicus; assembly: GCA_017312705.2. Lineage (NCBI taxonomy): Eukaryota > Metazoa > Arthropoda > Malacostraca > Decapoda > Penaeidae > Penaeus > Penaeus japonicus. The sequence goes on from BOPN01001345.1 coordinate 106,701, forward strand.
CCGGGGCGTTCGAATTATTAGGCCTAAATCAATTGAATAGCTGGCACAATACTGTGCCGCCCGGCAACTGGGCTTTTGAATGCGCGGTACACATGCTGTACCACCCGTCCTGTGTGGGTTAAAAGTGTTGGAATATTTAAGAATCAGCAATAATGAAAGTCCTGACTGTTATTTAATCTGCTTTAAAGATCATTATGCTTCCAAAAGACCTTAATGGTTATTATTTCAAATGTTTTATTTTTGACTCATACATTCATTCTCATTTTCAGGTAATCAATTTCACTGTACCAGCAATATACAGCCGTTATGTTCATCGTGTCGGTCGTACTGCAAGAGCTGGACGGTGTGGTCGTTCTGTCAGTATAGTCGGGGATAAAGAATTCAAAATGTTGAAAGATATTAGGAAATTATCGAAGACAGCATTGTATGAAAGAGTCTTAGACAAAAGTAAGTCATGTTTATATGTGTTTTTGTGTGTGTATTTATTTATTCATTTATTTTGTTGTTGTTCATACCTTCTCAGCCTGTGTTTTTCTATTACTAATTTGAATAAGCATTGGTACACTCCAATAGTTTAGAATACAGATGCTATTCCAACAAACTTCCAATTTTGCCTCTGTCGTGATGTCACCTTATTCATCGAAATAAAAAAAATGCTTATTCCACCAGACATTCTCGCAAAGATACAAACCAAGTTATACAAAATGAAGCCAATCATCCAACAAGTCATGGAAGAAGAAGAGGCCGACAAGCAGTTGCGGAGAGTGGAGAACGCCTTGTCCTCTATAGAGAAAAGGCTCGACAATCCGGAGCGCGAGAGGGTCTGGATGGATAGCAAGGATGGCAAACCTATGAGCAAGAGCAAGAAACGTAAGTAGACTCTTTCTCTCTATCTCTCTATCTCTCTATCTTTTCTCTTTTTCTCTTTTTCTCATTCTCTCATTCACTTTTTCTTTCTCTCTTTCTCTCTTTCTCTCTTTCTCTCTTTGTCTTTTTTTTCTTTTTCTTTTTCTTTTTCTTTTTCTTTTTCTTTTTCTTTTTTTCTTTCTGTCTGTGTCTGTCACTATGGGTGCTTCGGATGGGTGGCTTTAGGGATGATTGGTGTGTATTTCTTAGACCATTAAACAGTACCATTGATTTTGACCTGAAGATATGTAAAGTTGATATAATATATATATATATATATATATATATATATATATATATCTTTAGTTTTAGTCTTTGTTTTAATTGTTAGTTTAATGTGTCACCCCATAGGGAGACTGAAAGAAAAGCTACGCTCAGAGAAGAGAGAGGAAGGGGAGGAGAACGAGGACTCACTCGGCCCACCGACAAAGAAACAGAGGAGGGACAAGAAGAGGCAGCAGAACAGAGAAGTTGGAGGGAAGGCGGGGAAGGCCAGAATGAAAATGAAGACCCTCAAGTGCAGAGATCAGGATGAACAAGGAGGATACAGAGGTAAGATAGCATTCGACAGTGTTCTGTTGTGTGGCATTTTTCATTCTCTTGATTATTATTCTTGTATTTGGTACCTTTGCAGTCTTTATCAGTTGTTGTGATTCTGAAGTTGGACAGGTATAGCATCTTGCCATCCCTTTATCAGCAGTTGTTACAAAGATCCGTTTTCATACACAAACTGCCAAAGTTCTGGGAAATCTAATTTTCTCAGTTTCCATGTTAATGCAATATTTATTCTTGTGCAAATCTTGTCCGTAGGATATAAACCTTCATAAGGTTTTTTTTCATACAAAAAGTGTTGTATATGGAAATAATAGAAATAAGCTGGCTTATGTAATGCTTGTAATAAAATGCCAAGTCAGCTAGTGAATTAGGCAGAAACATTGAGGGAAAATATAGATCATTTACCTCCTACTTATGATACTGAAAACTTTACCAATATGCATACCACACAAAGAATTTAATTTAAGCAAATATTCAGAAATTGTCCAAAAAAATTACTTAAGGATCCTGACAGATGATTTTGTGTTGTTTCTCACTTGTTTCTCACATGTTAATATTCCTCATAATGCCTCTTAACAGAACAATCAAGAGGATCATCAAAGCTCATGAAGAAGAATAAACCGAAGGGACAGGGAGGAGGCAAGACCTCCTTCTCTCAGGAGTTGACGAGCATCAGCAAGAGGTCTCTCAAGAAATTCCGCGGAACAGGTGCCAGCATGGAGGGCGTGTTCAGGTCTAATAAGGGCAAGAAACAGAAACAGAAGAAATAGATAGGGAATTTTTTTTTTACATATATTTTAAATATTTTTCTTTCTTGTTGATTACAAGCAGAAGGATTTTTTTTTGTATGTATGTGAAGTAAGATATTATTGGGAACTTTTTTTTATTTTATTTTATTTTATTGTTTTTATGTAGTTATTGTCATAATTGTTGTTATTATTGCCATGTGTTAATATTACCTTACTAAATCATAAATCATAACTTGAGTGTCAGTTGTATACTGGCCATAGAAAATATAATGCCTCGTTCTCTCTTAAAACAGACCATTTTATATATTACTATTTATGATGAAAGACAGGCCTTAATCACTAAAATTTAGTGATTTAGATCAGTAAATAAGAGTTTCCTGGCTTCCATGTTTATACAATGAATATTGTTTTGTGTGAAATCTCTCTATTTTGGGAATGTATAGATTTATGTTAAAGATGCGAGACCAAATTGCTTTCTGCACTTGATTACAATTTATATTTCTGTTAATCCTATGAACTGCGTTAACACCATGAAAGGATTTTATAATTGTATTTCTTGTCAAATGCAGAATATATAGAAGCAACCATGTTTTGTAAAGAAATGCAAACAAATAAAGAAAACTCTGAACTTAAGATGCATATACACACAAGAATGTCATTCATTAAATGAATGTATCCTGACCATCATGTGATAATAAATGTGAATAACAGTGAAATATTTTTTATTTTTACTTCACCAAAGTTGTTTTTATAAATTAGCAGACTAGATGATATATCTGTCGTTTTTATTGTTGCAAAAATGTATGAACCTATCGTGCATGGTGTGGGTGCAAGAGAGAGAGAGTAAGTGAGTGAGTAAGTGAGAGAGATGGGGAATGAGTGTGAGGGTGTGTGTGTATGTGTGTTTGTATGTGTATGTGTATGTGTATGTGTATGTGTGTGTGTGTGTGTGTGTGTGAGAGTGTATATGTATATATATGTGTGTGTGTATATATGTATATATATGTGTGTGTGTGTGTGTATGTGTGTGTGTGTGTGTGTGTGTGTGTGTGTGTGTGTGTGTGTGTGTGTGTGTGTGTGTGTGTGTGTGTGTGTGTGTGTGT